>CM075820.1:26771636-26974670 GCA_037975025.1 Excoecaria agallocha | reverse complement strand
TCTCATTCGCTAAGAAATATGAACCCTCCATACCAAGCACCCTCACCATTTTTCTTCCTTCTTTCTTCAATTCACATCAAATCCCATGATAAAATTTTACCTAGATACACTAAAGGACTTCCTTTTAATCTTAGAAACAAAATTGAAGCAAAAGGAAATGGAGAAGTTAAAGTTTTGTGGGAGAGAGAAATTTGACTAAATTAGGTAATTTCATGAGTTTTGTTAGTTTTAATTGGAATTTTTCCATATAGGCATGTAGAGTTTCATGAGTAGGATTTATTAACATCAAATATAGGCTGAAATTCAAAGTTTAAACTCATGATTTACTCTTTCTTTTTTTTGGCCTAAAGAGGAAAATCAAGGGAAAAAGCAAACCAAGAAAGGAAAAGGGTAGGAGAAGGAAATTTAGGTGATTTCCAAGCCATTTGAGGTTAGTGGATAACTTTTTACATTTGATTTCACAAATTTTGGTCAATTTTTGCATTATATAACTAAGAAAACTTAGGTTAAATGATGAAATAAATTGATATGACTTAATAAAATGGTGATTTAATATGTTAAAAACATGAATTAATGGCTAAAATAAATTATGGAGGCCTAAACCCTAAATGGATGAATGCCCTAGTATACCTTAACATGGTTTATTTCAATAATTAATGACATAAATGGCATGAAACACATAATATGATGATGAGGGAACATGGTAGAATGAAAAATAACACGTGAACATAATGATATGTATGTGTACATAATGGTAATCACATGTGTAATTTATGACATCTATATGAAATGATGTTATAAACACATAAGAATAGTAATAATGATATCGAAATCATGCATGACATATGAATAAAGAGAAATTAGTATTCCAAACATGTGTACCTAATGTGGCCGAATGGTACCCATGTGGAAAATCATGTGTTTTATGTCATACATGTGTAATTACATGTGTACATGATATCATCATGAAAATTATGCCCATATAAATATGATATGACCGTATGATAATGTGACATGATGTGAACAACATGAAATAATGCATAACAAATGACATTGAGTTCATAAATTATTGCCTTAGTGTTCAATGGGTAATCCACAATCATTAGATATAATGGCTAGCCATATGGACATATTTACCACGGTTACACCATGAGATTTGTCATACTGTGTATATTTGGATTAGCCGGCATATTAAAAACCAGGGTAGAGGGCCACGACAAGTGATTTGGTCCTCATTTATATCATTGAAGTCCTTGTTCCTCATATCTAGTTTGAAGATTTCCACTAGTCATACTAGGGGTAAAATCATAATTATAAAAAAAAATTAATTTTAAAATGAAATTTTATGAATAAATGTGTTAATTACGCGATTTATATGTGAAAAAAATGAAAAACCAAGTCAAATGGTTCAAAAAGGGTAAAAATGTAATTATACGAGAAATTAGGGACTAAACTATAATTTAGCATCATAAAATATGGTTAATGGAGTTAAAAGGGGACAAATAGGCTAAAAAGGGTAAAATCATAATTTTTGAAAAGTTTGGTGACCAAATTGAAATTTTCCATTTTGTAGAGAAAATTTAGGACTAAATTGTATTTTTTACATCTATAAAGAAATAAAGGTGCAATAAGATAAAAGAAATAAATTTGAGAATTTAGTAAACGAAAATAAAAATGTAAATTAAAGACTAGGTACTAAATGGAAATTTTACAATTTTTAAAATTATGAGTGAAATCCTGTGTAGTAGTATCTACCACTAAATGACAATGTTGCTTAGCGCGTAGTTGTTGTGTCGTGCAAGGACAAGTAACGAAGACAAAGAATTGAAGAAGGAAATAATATGTACATGTATTTTTGGACTTTGGTCAACTTTTATAATAAATAGGAATTTTCTATTTTGTTATGTAAATATTTTGGATTGAATTAAATTTAGAGTTAGCATATTATGGATGGATGTGTGAAAATATATGTTATATATTTGTTACTGCAGAATGAATTAGAAGTGCTTGAATGTTTGTTGAAGTTTTGGAGGAGGAGAGTTATTTGGGAGTGTTAATTTAAATTGCAGGTATTTGAAAAGCATGAAAAATAAGCCGTCATACTGCCCAAATATTTGCCACATGAATAGTAATATTTCATTACATATAATGAATATCATTGTCCAATTGATTGAATATTATAATTTATTTGCCCAACGATGAGGAATACCAGGTAGTAATAGGGCGTTACATTACAAGAAATGTAAAGATCTTTTTTACATGAGGGCACCTTGTTCTGACCCTCACACACCCGATTACTCAGACCTGTGACGCGTGTTGGAGCCCATTTGTGTCTAGATTGGTTCTAAAAGGCCTGCTTCTGGGGTCCAAAACTGGATGAGACCTATAAGTTTCATGAATTGGCCACTTCACAATAGAAAAGGAGTTAGGCCCAATTATATTATTGATTGTCAACCCATAAAGGCATCCAATGTTGGCTCAAAGAGGCAAGTTTCACAGAGTCGCCACCCAACAGAACATTAAGAAATAAATTTCAACCTTTTGATGTCCAAATAGAGATCAGTGTTTAGGACATCACTCGTACTTGTATCTTGGTTAGGTGTTTGTTATAATTAGATTTTAATCATTCGTCCACTATCTCCCTTCCCAGACAATTCATTGCAAAGAAAATAAATAAACACATTCATCAATTATGAAAGCGGTAAATAAAGAGATAAATAAATAAATAAATAAATCCACTACTTAACAATTATAGAGGCAAATTGTCCAACTGAAAATAATAAAAATATACACAAATCGGGCTATTTATTGAATTTTAGGAATATTGGTTTGCTTATACACATTTACAATAAAGTTCTTTTTCAATCATCATGCTAAAAAATCCATTTTTACTACTTATTACATTTTTCAAAAATGAAATACATCCAAAATTGAATAAAAAGAAAAGTACAAAAAACCAAATAAATAAACCAACCACAAAGTTAAATAATGTAGTAAATTAAATGTAATAAAAATAAAAAAAAGAAAGGAAGAAAGAAAAAAACTATTCCAAAGGCTAGTATCTCCAATGCCAAATAATCTCCCAAAAAGAACCTCAAATACATAATAGATGTTGCTCAAAGAAACACACTTAAAATAGATTAATTAGTATATAAAACCAAGATAAATCAAATAATGAATTAAGATAACAAAAATATGCATGTTGGGACATAGTATTTAACTATATAGTACATGAATGATGCTAGAACAAAAGCGAAAAAGGCAGTTAAAATATGATTAAACATACCAAATGAATCAAATATGAAAAAAATGCATAAAATAAGCCTAAATTTCCTAAAAAATGAAGGACAAATGACCAAGACAGCTTACAGACAGCCAAAACACAAAAGAGGGACGGGACGAGAAGGAGGCACTAAGATGTCCCTAATCGGATGTTAGCAAGTGTACTGAATTGACAAAGTAATATAGAGGAATATCGTATCTAAGAGATTGTATTTGTGAGATAAAATTGATTGTTTAATTATCTATGCAAATAATTCTCCAATTGTTTTTGTTGATTAAAATTATATTTACTCAAAATTAAATAAGCAAAATTATAACGAATTAAATGGAGAATGTAATGCAATTAAAATCAATAAAAATAGAGAATAGAGATTAAGATAAAAAATCACTTAAAACGCTGCTTAAGTCTCTAATTCTACCCATACCCAATGCAAATTATATTTTTAACATAAAATTAATATGATTTAGATGTGGATGACCCAACAAAGCCCAAGTTTTCCATTTCGAAGCCAACTTCGGAGCCAATCTAATAACTAGCCTAAGCATAGGTCTCATAAATCCTAGATATGGATCAATTTCCCGTTCCAGAGCCAATTAACTAAATATCCATTCATTCCTCACCTATTTCTAGATCTACAATGCAGTAACTATAGATCTAATAGCCTCTATTCCAAAATCACTTTTAAACTTACAGCTATAACATGAAAAAATAGAGCATTCAAACATTCAATCCAAACAAGCATAAACCCATTCATCTAAAACAAGAGAATGATAAAATACTTGCATAAAAAGAACATTTAGATCATCACAAGGAGGAATAAAACATCAGATCCATATATATATATATAACAAAATAGCTCAAAGTTTTTACATGGATATAGGGATTCATAAATCCCTAAGCAACAAGTTCACTGCTCATTACACATTGAAGAAAATAAAGAGAAAAGAGAGAAAGAAACTAATAAATCCATTTGATGAATTTGGAGTTGGAATCTAACCAGCTTCTCTCTTTCATTCTCAGCAACTTCTTAATTAAACCTAGACTAAAACTATGATCAACTAATGAAAAACTAGTGTTTAATCTATAAAAACCATTAAAATCAATGAAAATAAAGTGTTTACAACTAAAAAGAATGTTAAAAACCATAAAAAATTCTAAAGAAAATACAGAAAAAATGAAAATCTTAGTCTCCTCTTTTTTTTTTCCAAACAGACTCTGCCTTTTATATTCTGAGAGAGTTATGGTTGAGACAGATTTGTCTCTGCCGGACCAAACTATTACACTATACTTTTGAAAGGATCATGACTGAGACCAATTTGTCTTAGCCATAACCAATGCTTCTAGATTGATTTCTTCAAAAAATGTTAGGGTCACAATAGAGACAAATCTATCTCAGCCATAACTTTTAATGAAACAGTGAGTTTTGGGAAATATTCACAGGTCACGACTAGAACAAAAGTGTTTTAGTTGTGACCTAAGCTAAAATTCTGCACAATGGTAAAAATTTCACTATTAATTACACTTTCACTCAATAATCATCAAATTAATCAAATTTGGCAAAAAGAAAGAGATTTAATACATAAAATACTAAAAACATGCAATACGAGATGAAAACACAGATAAAAACACACTGAAAACAAACACTAAATTGGAGTTACCAAATACCCCGCACTTAGCTTTTGCTCTCCCTCGAGCAACTAAATAGCCACATTCCCATAAATCTAAACTTTAAGTTAGAAAACACAAATGTAGAAAAATTTAAACAACACTCAGTAGAAGTCACTAAACGAAATTCTAAATTGAAAAGATTTAAACTAAATCATACTAGTTAGTTTCCTTGAGAGTGTGCCAGGCCAAAATAATTTTAGTACAATTAAAACCAAAATTCTAGCACAATTCGACAATCAAAAAAAGAATTCACATGCTAAAGATTGCACACGCGATTTTGCACTTGAAACTTAAGACACCATATGCATTTCCTTTAGTACCAGAACTTGAAGGTCATCTCCACAAATAACTCTAAGTAAGATAGGATTATTAGGACTTAGATAGGTTGTAATGTGGCGAAGGTATGGCTAATCAAAGATAGGATTAAGATAAAGAAATTCAAAATAGCCATTCCCTAATCCAATTCACCACTCTTTCCCAAAATAAGACTCTATCTCCAACCTTATAAATCTCATCATCATTGCCAAAGCTCAATTTTTCAAGAATGTAGAACACTATTACAAGAATAGCACACTAGAAAATAGCTTTCTAAAAGTTTTCACTCCCAATATTGAAGCTTAGTTAAAATTTGAGAGTTTAAACTCTTTTCCTCTACAAAGAAAGTACCCTACACTTAAATGTTACCATGATTGCTAGCTTTTTGAACTTGATTTTATTTATTTATTTTTTGAATAAAAGCTAATTCAATCATTTTTGAAATGATAAGTAAGGACTTACAATAATTTCACTAAAATGGAGCTACATTTTGGAATTTCAAATAAGGGCTAAACTTTGGCAATAAATTTCTATTTCTTAAAATTGCAAAAACTTTGAGTCCACCCCTACACTCACTTAAACAACCCTTGAAAATTTACATCCAACCTACTCCTAGAATCAACAGTTCTAGAAGGGAAAGATAAAGGCTTTTTAAGCTAAAAGGCATTGATATGAGTGTAATAACAAAGAAACATTTCTTAGCATGCATTTAGCATGCTCAATAGGCTCAAAAAGGGATTACAAAGGATAATATGCAAAAAGGTAGGCTAAAAGTTTGTTTTAATGTCTGAACAATAAAAAATTGCCTAAATCATATCCTAACTTAATTTCGAGCTGTTGTGTCGCTTTGAAGGATGATGAGGAAGGTTATGGCGCTCTAAAATTTCTACTCAATCACCTTCATGCATTGGCTTTTCTAAATTTCAAAAATAGGCCTAAAGTGTATAATTATTAGGAAACTTACTAATATTGATCTAATCGAAGCTAAACGAAGAAGAAAATTCATTCAAACAAACAACTACTCTCTTGCTATTTAAAAGATTCTAAACAAGTTATTCTTACGTAAAGTTCGAAATTATACATAGCGGGAATAACAATCAAAGGCGAACTAAACTAAAATGCAAAAGTAATTAATAACAACAATAGACAAAAAATAAATCAAAATAATAACAAAACTAAATAAAACAAAAGTTGAAAAAAATAAACTTAAAGTAATAATTAAAAACTAGAAATTAAAAAATTAAAGCTAAAAACAACACTTAAAATTAAAAAAATAGAAATAAAACTATTCAAACACAACATACTAAATAAAAGTCTCAAACAACAATGAAAACTAAACAAAAGAAAAACTATAAACGCTTGCTAAAAGCCATGGTGAAGTTCAAGCACAAAACCATTCCGTCAAACTTTTAAATAAGTTCTCCAAGACTTTTTCAAAATACCCCTATCCCACACTTTAAAATTTGCTACCCTTAGTAAAATGAAAATTAAAATCTCAAAATTATCGGGTTAGGGAATCCTTGAAATCACTCTGCTGGTGGTGGTGGTGGAAAATACATGTCGAAGCGAGATTGCATCATGGTCATAGAAGTCATGAGCTGATTCATATTAGATGTTAGCTCAACCTAGCTTTCTTTCAGCTCTGCTTGACTAGTTGGTAAGGTGTTAAATTGCAACATAATTGTTGTATACTATTGCAAAGGTAGAGTGCTTGCCTCCTCATCAGCTACTTATAGTAGGTTGGCTCTGCCTTTGGTGACTTTGAAAAGATATTCCTCTCTCTCTGATAACTGCTGAGTACCAGGCCAACTTTCATCATCAATCAATACTTTCAGATTTTTCAACCTTTCTTCTATCAACCAATGCTGGTTCGCCCATATCTCTTCCTATAGGAGTGTGATTTACTGCCTTGGTGAGGATGGTTACAATCCCTTCAAGGGATATCTTCTTTAATCACTTTGGATATGTCTAAAGTTCTTCAATCTTCTTTGTGATGAAGATAGCCCCATTCATTTGGATGCTCTTCACCATAGCATACAAGACAATAGCCTCGAAAAGCATTAATTTGCCTCGGTCCCCATGTGTGTGTGAAGATAGAGAGGGCAAGCCACCTATAAATAATTCTTAGGACATGATTATGCAAGTGATGTGCCTTGGTCAGACTAGTCACATATGTGGAGGGCTTTGCTTCATCACAAATTGCTTCCCAAATAGTTTATTTGTTGTAATTCTCTAATCCCCTTACTATATAGGGTGGAAAACCCAAGTACTCCGAGAATTTGATGAAGTTCATGTAGTATGGTTTTCTGTCTAGCCAAAAAGATACCATTCCTAGATCTTCATGGCTATCTTTGCCCACTTTGGTTCTCATAGTTGTAAGAAAATCCCTTGTTAGGTGAGCATGAACCTTCTCTTTCTTCTAAAAATAAATTCTTCATTAGCCTCTGCACATCTTGAATAAGCCTATACTCCCAAAGCAAATTAGTGTCCAAGTATGTGGTTGGTATGTATTCCATTTTTGAAAAATTAACATAGTCGGTGCTAAACTCTGCTGGTACCCATCCTGGTACTTTAGGGGTTAGTGCCTCTTGATGCGAAGATGATGATCTATCTTCTTGTCGTGATCGCTAGGGTGCCATTATGACAAGAAAAAGCAATTGGAATTAATTCATCAACCAGACAAAGAGATTCACCATGCTAACTTTTGAAAATTTTAGGATTTTACAAATGGATTAAAAGATCACAAGCTATCACAATCCATCTCAAACACTTCTAAACACAGATATAAAATCAATAATCAAGCATCTCACATTGAAATTGGCAAAAGTATAACTAGACAAAATAAGCTATACCAATAGATATTAGCAATTTACAAGCCAAAATTAACCAACAATCATGCTTATGTAAATAAAAACATGGGATCACTAAACACAATAAGCAAAAAGTAAGAATAGCTAAACCAACGTTAAGTTATCCTAATAAAACTCAATATCAATGTGGCCAAATATACTACAATAAAGGCATCTAGAAAAAAGACACATGAGTAGTATGAGTAAAATCATGAGGTAATTGGTTACACAAAGAATATAACCTCTCTTCGACATTTGTTCAAACATAAGGTGTGAAATTTAGGTGGACATATGCAATTATATTGCTAAAAATCATATTAAGCCTAAAAAATTATTTTCAAGGATTTATCACAAGAGAGAATAATGAATTGAATATGCAAATCACCATAATCATAAAAACATCAAATTTAAATGAACAAATGAATAACCAATACCCAAAATGTATTAACACAACCCTTTTAAAAATTAACATCCATTCTAGAATAAACCCACAATCAATATGCTTTGAACTAATAAACATATATAACAAAAAGATGTTTGAATGGAAGAGAGTGAAAAAGACTTACTTGTTGTAGATTATCCACCAAAAGAGAAACAAATATAAAGTTGAGAGAGTGTAAGGGCTGAAAATTCAAAGAAAATAAGAGAGAAAATGAAGAAAAGATGAAAAGACTAACAAAAATGGGCATTTTATATATTGTCTCGGCTAGAACCCCTATGGTCATGGCTGAGACAAATTTGTCTCTGCCGTGACATAGACAAAATGCCAAAACATGTGTTTTTGATTTTTAATTGGTTATGGTAACAAACCATTCTGGATTAAAAGTGTAAAAAATTTAATTAGTCACAGCTCAAACCAATTTGATTTTTAATTGGTTATGGTAACAAACCATTCTTGATTTTTAATTGGTTATGGTAACAAAACCTTCTATTCCTTACTTCTTTATAGGTCATGGCTGAAATCATTTGGTCTCAATCGTGACCAAGCCTTTTGGACTAAATGCCTTTAAATTTCAAATTGGTCATGGTTGATCATTTCCTCTCAACCGTGACCAATTAAAAGTTAAAATAACCTTCTGAATTATGCCTCTTTCAGTGTGCTTCAGTGTTATAGTATGATATTGGCTTTTAGTGTGCTTTAATTTTATATTGTGATCTTACCTTCAGCCATGTGGTGAAGTGTTCCACTTTATCTTCAGCTATATGGTTAATCACCGGTGAAGTGGTCTGTTGTTATAAACCTTCTCATTTCCCATTAGATTAACAATTTCCTTATTCGAAAGAGATTGGAAGGAATATGACCCCCTTTTAATTCTTCTAGAGTTAGAGAATATCCGTACTTCTCTTTGCTATGCATCTCTTTTGATTTCAATCTATTCAGGCAACTTTTGGTGGTGTCACTGGTTCCTAAAAGCTATAACAAAGAAAAAAGAATCATCACAAACTTCTAGCCATTCCCCATTCATAAAAACTTTATCCTTTTATTTTAGTTTAGTATGGGTATCATCAATAAGTTTCTCCATTCCTTAAGCACACAATATGTCTACTATAGAGTCTAACACTTCCCAATGACTGTGTCTCTAATATAAGGAAAACAATCATCATCGAGGCTGTCTACATGATGATTACCTATAAAGATGTGGATTATGTGCCTCTTAAGAGGGCTTTGATACCTATGAGAAAGGTTTAGCATAAGTGCATTTCTTGTTCATTTTGTTGATGTATAATTGAATTTTAAAGACCTATTATCATTTTTTTCATCCTTAGTCAAATATGGTCAATTGTGGTCAACTTTGGTCAATTCATTTTTGTCATTCATTTTATCATTTTTATTCTTTATTAATTTACTTTGTTGTTTTTGTCATTTTCATTTTTCATTATTTTTATTTTTCCACTTTTATTGCCTTTATTATTTATCTTAGTTTGAATTAAATAACAATAAAGATAGAATGCAAGAATAACTAAAAACAAAATGAAACATAAGCATAAATACAAATCACCAATTTTGTTATATACATTAAAAAGCCCAAAAAGTTTCAAACTACCTTAATAAAATACAACTACTGAGGTAGGTCAAATGCCCCACGATAGGCTGGATCAGATGGTGGTTGGAAAGGTGTAAACGACCATGATGATGATGGGTGTGAGAATGGTGGTCACGACGATTAAGGGCATAAAGATGATGATGGACAAGGCTGGTGATACTACTAAACTACTGTCATATGAGGCTTTGGAGGTAGAGCTGGTGCTTTAAACTAGAACCCCGGTATATACTCAGCCAATGGATGTAGAATCTGTCCAATCATCCCAGCAAGTCCCTATACCTAGCTCCTTGACGGCTGATGTCTGCTGGCTCACATAACTCCTCAGAGCATTTCTCATCTTCTTAATATGAGTATATAATGCCTTTCTGGCTCGTCCCACAGTAGCCAAAGTACTCTAACTAACTCCTGTTAGAGAGTATGCCCTAGAGCCCATGTAAAAGGGATAATTTCATATGTATGAATTTATATTCTTAATAAAAGGCATTATTCATTTATTAATGCTATGTTTAAATACATGAGTTTGTAAATTTTAATTTAATAAATGAAGTCTTTGATATTATAAACACAGTGCAAAGACAATCATGAAAGTGTTCATGATATGAGGTGTCTATTGCATGCAAATGTGTTAATATCTAAATATCCCTAGTCATATAATTAACAAGATAGGACATTATTAATTCGGACAGACTAGCACATGTTATGCTTCTTGAATGGTTCAAGCAGTGGTTTTCATAACTGTGATTATGAAAGATAATCAAAGCTAACATGTGGATGCTTGTTAGAAGAACAAGTTCATTGGAGACCTGCAAAGAGAATCCTCACATGGATATTAAATCTATATCAATGAGGAATCTCTTCATAGCGGTTGTGCAAGTATCCTTAGACTTGAGATCACCAAAGTTATCTTAAGCAGCAAGTGGTATATTTTGACTCCATAACTGATTACTTCCAACTGGGAGTGAACATAGTTAGGAGATTGGGTATATCATGACCTACTTGAAGATAGTTGAGTGATTGACAAAGGATTCACCATCCCAAATTTAGTAAGGGAAGTTATCTCGTATGATTCTATAATTGCCTTGTTCAGAAAATCTCTGGCCAGAGTAATATGCCAAGATGGATAGAGATCCATGGAGGGTATTTTGGGAACAATGGTTAAATTAATAGAACATACATAATTAGATTTATATGAGTTGACAGAAATCCATACTCAGAATCTAATTGAGATAAGAGTGGTGAAAGGAGTAATTGCACGGTAACTGTTTCTATGGATGGGTATAGTCAAACCACTTGACTTTCCTGACATTTGGGTAGTCATGATGCCTAGCTAGAGGCTAATAATGACTTGTATAATAGTGTATCAAGAATATCAATAGGGATTGATAAAATGATTTAAAGAAGTTTAAATCAAGTGAGTTTTGAATGGAACTCACAATTATATATTATGCTGCCAATATGGAAAGGAACCCAATAGGTCACACACATATAGAGAAAATGATAAAATGACAAGAATAATAATATTTGATATTATTATGGGAATAGAGAAGCGAATAAGAGAATAATTAATTAAAGAGTTTAATTAATTATGATTAAGTAAAATTGTTCGCGAAACTTTTGAGAAATGTTCTGTAAAATTGGACCTAATTGAAATAATGTATTTCATAATTAATTATTATTTGACTATAAGTGTTATAGGGCTGATATAATAATTAATAGATCCATTAGAGGAATTACAGAGGCCCGGAGAAGTGAAGTTGGCGCAGAAACCCTCCAAAAGAAGGGCCACAAGCCAACTCCAAACAGAAGTCCTTAGAGGCCTATTTTTTGGACCAAAATAAATTAAATATGTTACATAAGTGTTATAGATCTTACATATTTAATTTGGTTGGATTTGAAATTCATTGGGGCAATTAAATCCAAGTATATGTACAAAGGGCCTAGTTTGTGGGTTTTATGCATAGTTTTTTGTGAAAGGGCTTAAATTGGATTTAATTAAGCCCAAATAATTATAAATAATTCCAGAATCCCAATTAGTAATTCTACAACAATTTTAAAGAGCCCAATCCCATTATGAAGTTGGATTTTTTTTAACCTAACTATAAAAATCCAAGAGATGTGGAATTAGGGTTAAGTGTGAACAATTAAGAAAAGCTTCTTCTCTCTTTTCTCTCAACCCTAGCCTTCACTCCCAAAAGCTAGCATCTAGGGATTTCGGCCAGCCCTTGTTTCTCCCAATTGTTGGTTTATTCATTCCTTCTCTAGTGTGGATTACTCATTGGAGGTGTTCGATTTTGGACACTGTAGTTTGCGACAACCCGGTGAGAAGGAAAATCAACTGTACATTAAAAATCAAAGGTGATTTTTCTTATTCTCATTAATATGTATATTGTAAATTAATAGAAAGATCAGATATATTGGTTAAAAATTTTAAATTTCGCTTATGTATGAGATGCATGTAACCGATAATTTCCAACATGGTATCAGAGCCTCGGTTTTGCCATGAATATACAATTCTATATTTTTATGCGGAATAAGTTTTATTTTTTAGTTATTTATTTCATGAACTTTAAAATATCAGATTTGATTGTTCATGAATGAGAATATTGATTTCTGTATATATGTGATCAAATATATAAAACGAAAAATAAAAACGATTCTTTTGAGAAAACAACCATTGAGAATGGCGTGAATGGCTTTTATTTTTCAATGAAGTTTAGGGGCTGTTCTAAATTAATTTTTTATAGATCCACTCTAAGATCAATTTGATGATAATTTATGTGTTTAATATATGATATCAAGCCATAGGATCAAACGAAATTAAAATCGAACAAGTTTTGCATGAAAACTAGTTTAGTCGAAAAATTCGATAAATTGGTGTGTTCTTGATGTGCTCTTGTTTAGAACGATTTTTAATCTTCTATATCTGATATATTAAAGTGTTTTTAATTAATTGGATTAATTAAAACGGGCCTTGAATTAATTGGATTAATTTTAATTCATTAAAACTACTTAATGGGCTTAATTATGTTTACGGACTTGATTTAAATTAGTGAATGACTTGGTGGGCCCAAGAAGCTGATTTACATTAAATATTATATACTTTAATTAAGTTTATTAATGGGTTTTAAGGGCTGGAGTGGGCTTGGCTCATTCCAAAAGGCCCAAATGGTGTAATAGACACAAAACTAGTTTGTGTGTGAACACATTTAGGATTTAATTTTGTGGGTTTCGGCCTACCCTTTATCTTAAGCCCAAAATTAATTCTTTTAAAATATGATTAATTAATTAAATAATCAATTAATAATTAATTAATAATCAATTGGATTGATTATTAAGGTAAGAACACATGCATGCAAAAAGGTTTCCTAAAATGAAAGTTTCCTGTAACACCCTTAACGGAATAGTTCCTTTTAGACCAAAATAACCGATAAACGGTAAATTTTTTTTTTACTTCAAACACTACCAACAAATTTGATATACTTTAATATTACTATTCAATTTACAAAATTTCGATAGCACGACGTCTAGGACTTACTAGCCTCCTGAAAATTTCAAACAATACACAGCCTCCAAGAGGCACAATGATTTATCATATTCAACAGATATTTAATATTCCAAAAATTGCATACCAATTATAATCATTTACTGACATAACAAAAATCACTACTAATAAAGTAATAATCCGAAATACAGTCAAGTTGTACTATCCTTAGATGAGTATATACATGCCAAAAATACTTAAAAGTCTAAACAATACTTTTCTTCAAGCTTCACTCCGGTGTGTACTATACTCCGGCTAATCTTCAAAACCTATACGCAGTAAAACTACGTACTGAGCACTAAATATGCTCAGCGGAGACTACAAATCCTAGAATTTCCAAATTAAGCATAATTATGTTTATGCCAATTATTACGCTGTCTTATCAAAAATAACTTCTAATCATTTTCACACTTTTTAGATCATTACCAACACTTTAGTAAACTGCTTACTTTAATTTAAACTTTTAGCTTAATTCAGAATATTCTCCTTTTGCCGTTCAATGGTAAAAATTGACATTTCTATTTTCTTATTTTTACTTTTATTTAACTTTTACGTATGACTTGACATTTCGAGTAAAATTCTCTATTTAATTACTTCAGTACAATCTTATTTTGATGAAACGATTTACATAATTAATTGTCACTGTAATGGCAGATTTTCAATGCAGTATTTTATATTTTCTTTAATTGCAAGATTATGCTTTTCAAAGAAAAAACTTCAATTTTATTGTTTATTCTTTTCTTTTACTTGGACTTTTAAAACTACTTGTCAGAATCTAATAATCAAAGTTTCTAACATTTAATGCAAAGTGATGTACTTAATTAGAAATACGTCACAAATAAATCTTTAATTCCTTCATTTTTCTATACAAAGGTTCTTTTACCTACTTATAGTAAACTTGGCACTTTCCATTTCTAATTACAGAATTGTCGTCTATTTACTTATTTTTATTTTCAGTTAACTTTTGGCTTACAAAAGTTTAGATAGTATTATTATTTTAAATTCATAATTTCTAATTATGAACTGATTACTTTTCTTTTTCAGAAGCATATTATTGAGCTATATAATCATTAAATTACTATTTTACCTTATAAAACAATCTCTTTCCATCGTTGCTTATTAATTTCAATTTTTTAAAAACTTTCATTTTTACCCTGAAACTTTTTAACTTATCCAAGTAAGTTCTTTTATTCAAAACTTTTACAAATTCTGATTTATTCTTTTCAATATGTCCCTAATGCAATAAGACAGGACTCTCAGCAAGGATACGCGGGACATGGACCCCACAGGGCCACAACAGAGAGAGAAATGATCCCCAAGGGGCCATTTCTCACAGAGCACAGAACGGAGACAGAGAATGCCATGGTGATCGGAGATCCAGTCCATAGCATAGCAAGTCACCATAACTTGCACCGCGGTATAAGGTGTCCCTATGGCTAGCCATTTATATCCTGTACAAGACTATTACTACCTGACTATTGCTAAGGGCAAAATCAATCAATTAGTTTCAGAATACTTTTCAGACTATCAGAGCCTTTTACTTTCTTTCTTTTAAACAATATATTTTTGTCAATTGCACTCATTTTAGTACTTTTGACTATTTAGTCACTTTCTAATCTTTTGACAGGACTTTTAAAATACTTTTCATGTATAGATAGTTGCAAATTCTTTTCTCCGAATTAGTACAATTTATCGGTCACTTTTGTGAATTATCCTTCGCTATTTCACTCGGTCACTTGAGACTTTTCAGTCTTTTATACCCTTTATGAATTATAGCATTATAATTTACAATTTCTTTTATTCTTTTTATGTAATCTTTTGCACATTATTTCTTAATAGTTCATTGATTAACTTTTTGACGATTTTTCTTTTTTTGTCCGAAATATTTGTCATTCGAATATGCCAACTGTTGTTGAATTATTTTATAATAATTCACTCTTTTAATACTTTTTATTGACTAATTTATTTTGATAAATTAGCCAAATATTTATTTTGCAACTTTTTTAACAGTTATGAATTATATTGATATAATTCATTATTTTATTTTTCGAAAATGCATAAATTGACTTTTTCATTTTTTTATACTGAAGTAACTTACTTCGCATTAGTTTGTCATCATGTACTTATTTATTGAATTAATTCTTAATAATTCAATATTTTTAATTAAACATAATCAATATTTTATTTCAAAAATGTTCTAGTAAAGCATATAAATTCTACAAAAATTCGTATACACATTATTTTATAATTTTCATCATTTTCACTCATTTTATGTATTATTTACCAATAATTTATTATTCTCATTATTTTCATAGCTTAATCATTATTCCGAAAAATTATTTGGTTGACTTTTTATTTCTTTTTTGCTAACTGTGAATTAATTTCATATTAATTCACTTTCTTTCACATTTCTATGCAATTATTCATTACTTCTTCAATATTTTCTTTTATATATATTCACATTTAGTTTTCAATAAAGTTCCAATAATTTCAATATTTTATTTCAAAAATACCTTAATATTGTATGAAAATTTCTTAAAAATTTTATATGCACTCTTTTCACACTTCTTATCACTTTTCCTTTATTTTATTAAATTATTTTCTAATAACTCAATATTTTTCCTTGTACATAATTAACATTTTATTTCTCGTTTATTCATATTACATGGATAAATTCTCTAATAATTTATTTACACATTATTTCACATATATTATCCATATAAACTTAATTTATGCTTTATTTCCTTATAATTCCTCATTTTCATTACTTACATAACCTACTAACAAGCTTTAAAAATTTTCATTAAATTCCATAAATCATATAAAAATTCATGGAAGCTAAATATAACATTTATAATTAATTTAGACTACTAATTATCATTTTCATACAAAAATCACCATTTTTCCCTTAGAGAGAATTTCGGCCATCATGCTAACATCACCTTAAAAATTATTTTTCTTCATTTTAATTATACATATATCATCAATTATATCCCAATTTCATTTACCCTATCTCAATTTCATTAATTAAATAATTTAGCAATTTTTTTCCACTTAAATAAATGGAATTAATTCACAATAAAAGGGAAATCAAAGGATTTTGTAGTCCCTTACCTTATTTTCCTTGCTTATCTTGCCTAAGCTTCCTTTTTCTCTCCCTTTTTCTTTAAGAATTTGTTCTTCCCTTGGATAACCTAAGGAACCCAAAATTTCCACTATTAGGAACCCTAAGTTTTTTTATTTCATTTGCTCAAATTGACATCAAAAATGACTTTTACACACTAAAAACTATCTAAAAACACTTAGAAATCAATTTATTTCTTTAAGGAAGCAACTTACCCTTTTAATACGAAAACTTGAGTCTTGAAAATCCTTTGCTTCTTTTACTGTAATCAGATGGTGGAGGCTGCAAAACTCATCAAGAGAGGCAGAATTATAATTTAGATGCTTGATTTAGGTGAAAGAATGAAGGAAAAGATGAAGAAATTTGAGAAAAGGAGAGAATGGTGGTGTCGGCTGGATGAGGGAGCTAAAAGTGGCTGGAAGCTGCTGGAAAATCCCTGATTTTCCAGCTTATATACCCATCCAATTGGGCCTTAGGTTAGGCCAAAACTTAATGGGCCTAATCTATTTATTTAAGGCCAAATAACCATTTTTCAAAGGCCCAACTAAAATTCTCCCACTTCCTCACTCCAAATCACTTAAATTTTGATTTCATCAATTTTATCACATCAAAAATAGCTAGCACATAAATTTTTAGCTCAATCAGAGTCCGTTATCGATCCAATTCAAACTTATCGATCCAATTCGACAACTGCCGGTGTCACCGAAAAATTCCATTCTCATCACCAAAATATTCTACATAAAAATTCATGTAGGCACGCAAAATCTGGCAATATTCGGAGGTCGTTTACTATTTTTAATTATTTGTACAAAATCAAGTTCCCTTCCCATCAAGGAAATTGACTCGCTACCTTTTTTGTATTTTTGACTTTTGGAGGCTCATTTGACCTTAAATTCATTTCAAATTTCAATCATAGAAATATTTTCGACTTTCGGGTGTCCTTTCGGGTTCGAAAAATACTATTCACTGTCGGAAAATACTATTCACGGCTGACCCGGTGTTGAGGCCATTACAATTCTCCCATACTAAAAGAAATTTCGTCCTTAAAATTTACTTATAACACATAGTAAAGGATGTCATACAGTTGTGTTACCAAGCTTATTTCACATTCAATAATTCCATAAGATCTCTGTCAAGGGAATCCACTCACATTTCAAGCTAACTAATCTTTATCAGTTTCTCTCTTATTTTTTTTTTTAAACATATCATCCTCAATGTAAATTCCTTTCATATCTTGAATCAAACCAAAGCTCGCTAACTTATTTGTACTCCATTAAATCTAGCAAAAAGGATTTAACATTCTCTTTCATATATTGTCTTAACAAAAGTCAGATCCTACTATAGATAACTATTTTTCACAATCCCATATATTTTACCATATTCCTTCTTCCTTAACCTATAATGATACTAATATAATTTTAATGGCAAATTCTACAATCAAAGATTAACTAAGTAAATGGAAATAGAAAATTGTCATATATAAAAAAATGCAAACAAAATATTCATGTAAAAGATTACAAGGAAGAAAAATAAAATTTAGAACAAGAAGAACGGGATCTCTCAACCCTTTTCCCTTCACACAAGATGTCTTCTCCCTTGCTTTTGTCTCCTTCTTCAAGTCATGAAAATATAAATTAAGTACTAAAGAAAATTATTGTTCTTAAGATCACAAATTAAATTCCAAAATTATTCCTCTCAAAAATCTGTTCACTTGGCATATATATGCCTCTCTAAAAAATATGACCCTTCAAAGATAACTTTTCACAAAAGTTGTATTTTGTGGGAAAAATTGCATCTCTTCATAAATTTTAACTCCTCATCCGCCCTGTGTCGCGCTCGCAACGCTTGTCGCACTCGCGACAAGACACGCCCCTGCTTGGCTGGCTCCGCTGGCTGTCGCGAGCCTTCCTTGCTTTGTCGCCCTCGCGACAATCCCTTTGTAGCTCACATGGCTCTCTTTCTTCCACTTGACTCTTTTAATCCTTAAATCATCTCCCTTCTCCTATAATACAAATAAAACAACCACAAACACACAAAACACATAAAAGCAACAAAGTCTAGATAAAATATGAAAATAATAAACAAAATTCTAAACAAAACTACACATTAAAACACAATATTTATGAGCTTTTCAAGCTCATATCAATTCCCCACACTTAAACCTTTGCTTGTCCTCAAGTAAAAATTCAAAATGCAAGAAACCACCAAAGCTCAAATATTTAAATAAAACATAAAAGATGGAATATGGAGTTTGTCTTTCTTAAGATTCTTACAAATTAACACATGCAAAGTTTCTTTAACATATTCATTATTGAGTCAATGTCAACACATACCAACACAAAATCTTGGATCTATAAGGTTTAATACTCACATGCCCCCAATAAGATAAACAAGAAAATGCAAAGTACAATTATATAAAGCTCTTAAAAACCTTATCTCTTATAACATGTACTCTAACCTAGCAAGTAATACAAAATGATAGAGCTGTTCTCTCATAAATTGTGCCTTACACCACTCAAGTGTTTAGTGGATAGTGTTTAACTCAAATTTCCTCTTGTACCACCACATACCATAAGCTTGTAATAAATAAAAATCTTCATCACTAGCATAAAATAATGCACAAAATCAAAAAGGTCTTTAAAGGGTTATAGCTTGACTTAGGTTAGGGTAAGAATAATTTTGGGTTAAGTAGCTCATTTATGTGGAAAACATAGCAAATTCTCAAACAAGAAAAATTTTTGTATTGCAAAAGTTGCACTTAAGCATGATATCTATCTTTACTAATAAAATTTTCATATCCCCTTACAATGATTCTTCAATACTCACTAGTTTTCACCTATGCTCAAACTTCAACTAGTTGCTTCTCTTACTTTTATTTTCCTTCTTTTAAAAGCAAACTAGTGTATTAGTTTTCTTCTTCTCTTTTATATCTTTTTTTTCCTTTTTTTTATAAATGGAAATACTAGTGGCTTTAAACTTCAGGGATCAAAAAGGATTCATGCTTATAAAATATCAATACTATATCCTACTCATCAAAGCATTACTATATCTTCCACATAAGGGTTCAAAAAAAAAGTTTAATTCATTAGAAATGGGCATAAGGTTAAAAATAAGCTCATGAATAAAATGGTTATAGGCTTAAAATGGCTACCTAAAGTCAAAAAGGGTAGTTGTTTAAGCAAGCTAAAATAGGTTATTTCTAATGCCCTTATCATTTTCATGCATATTATATACTAAATGTGATCTCAAAAATTATTTAACACAAGTTCTAGAGTAATGAATACAAGAGGAAATCTCTCAACAATAATTTTAATGTGTTTAGGCTCAAAAGCTCACCTTGGTTATGACAGCACTCTACATCATGTAAAACTCACTATTCTAAAGCACATACTTAAAGAAACGAGGCCTAAAAGAGATGTATACCAAAGTACTTTACCTAAACATGCCCATCCATGGAAGCATAATCATATTAAAACTAAATATCCTTGATTCTAAGTTAGTAGATGCATCCATTAGACTCATAATTAACTATGCAAAGATTACCTACATGTGTTACTAGGCAATAAACTCACAAAAAATAACTCCATAAAACAACATAAAAATTTAAAACTAATCCTATATGCAAACTAACAACTAACTTTCCAACACTTAAAGGATACGATGTCCTCATTGTGTAAGGAAGACTCCACAAAAACAAGCATACCACACAACAAAACATGCAATACAAAGAAACACAAAAACATAAGAAAAATGAAAAAAAAACATAGGAGAGAGAACATTATTGAGATGGTCCACTTGGGGACCCTGTCGGAGAAGGCATGAAAGGAATATTCTGATGGCGGAAGAATCTAAGGCTCTTATGACTTTTGTGCATTTGTTTGACAGTCGCCTCAAGGGAATCCATCCTAGCCACCATGCTTTGATTTACAGCCTCAATGCCATCCAAACGAGACATGACTCGCTGCAATCCAGCATCTTCCTCTTGCGTAGCACCAACACTTGGCTCACCACTATCATCGTGTCCAAATCCTGAGTCACTAGCAGGGGCAGCTTCATCTTCATCATCAGCACCATCTGAATCACCGGATACTGCAGCAGTTGACATTTTAGGTGCTTTCCCTTTCCCCTTGGTACGATTAGTACTCGTTTCCTACGTAAAACGTGATAAAAACTGCGGAGGCCAGGCACCTCTATCTAAAACATGGGAATTACGCAGATAACAGATATCCATTAAAGTCACACGCTCATTTTCCTCCAAAACAAAATTGTCTAAATCACCTAAACAACCTAAAATGATGCCAGTTACCATGTGACACATGCCTACTATTTTAGTTTTAGCAATGGACGCATGATATAACCCATCAAAGATAAAATCTATAGATCATGGTGTTTTATGTGACAACAACAAATCAAGCACAAACAAATCTTTAGTTTGAACCTTTGTGCTCTCAACTCGTCCAAATAAGGCATGGCATAAATATTTATGAAATAAAAACAACCCATTATCCTTAATAAGTCGATTAGAGGCATTTTTGTTATTGAAGTCATTTAAGCCAGTGATTTTTGTCCAAGTTGGTCGGTGATCAAACAAATTGGCATTAAAACGTTGTTCCTTTAACGAAAAACCAAACCAAGCATGCATCTCTTCAAAGCCAAAAATAAACTCAGCACCTTAGTGTCTAAATTTAAATTGAGTCTTTTTATTGTTTACATAAGCCAAGGTGACAAAAAATTCTACAGCCCAGTCCCTCCTAATAGGCAAATTCATAACAAAAAATTTTTTCCATTTCATGTATTTGACATACTTATCAAATTGGGTAGTGAGACCTAAATCTTTAATCAAATCATTGCCTAAAGCAACATGCCCACATATGATTTTGTGTCAAAAAACTTAAATTTTTTGCCTACTTCTTCAGAGTATAGAGGGAAGGGACACTAAAACCTGGCTTGAAGATACTCCACAGGTGGCGATGACGGAGAACCTGGCTCTACCACAGGGTGTTTATCCTTGCGGCCAATTGACTTTGTGCGTACCATGATAAAATCTTGTGTAACCCCCATCTACAATCTCAAAAATAAAGGAAGACGAAAAAGAAACAAATAGAACCCAGCAAAACTTCTCCACAAAAATTAGTAAAAAGAAGAGAGGAGGAGGAGAAAAACCCAAAACCTTGAGAGAAAAACGTATAAAACTTGTGACAGCTGAATGAGGGGAGGTGAAGGGTTAGGTTAGGGTTTTAACTATATATATGGGCAGGTGAAAAGGCAGCTAAAAATCTCAGGAATTCGAATCCCGTGTCTTGTTGTGACCTCGCAATGTTGTCGCGCTCGTGACAAGACACTGTATTTGAACATAGCGAGCTCACGAATAATTTCGCGCTCGCGACAGAGCCTAAATGCCTAATCTCCCTATTCATCAGTTGCGATCGCGATGGTGTCGCACTCCACAGAACCATCAAAATGAAACAGTCGCGAGGGTGAACAGGGCGCACTCGCGACAGAGTCCTATGATCCGTCCCACTCATCCTTGTTGCGCTCGCGACATTTGTCATGCTCGTGACAAGAATGATACTTCATGACTTAAAAAAAAAATTAACTCTTTTTTTTAAATGGAAATAGAAAATTATAGACAACACAAATAAAGCAAACATAAATACCTATAAAATACAAATAAAAATCAAAATATGTAAGTAGTCTAAAGAAAAATAAAAGTGCACTAAAAAACAATAGAAAGTAAAAAAAAAATATATGAATAACACTTAAGCCAATTTTAAAGAGATAAAAGATACCTCTTTTCCCTCATATGCTCCATCAAAATAAATTTTACATCGATGCCTATTAACTTTAAACAAGTCTCCTTTATTATTTTTCAGTTCTAGATATCCATAGTCGAAAACTTGAGTTACTTCAAAAGGTCCACTCCATCTAGACCTCAATTTTACAGGGAATAATTTCAAACGAGAATTGAAAAGAAGAACCTTATCCCCACTCTTAAAGCTTTTATACTTAATATGAGCATCATGCCATTTCTTAGACCTTTCCTTATATAAACGTGCATTTTCATAAGCAAAAAGACGCAATTCATCAAGTTCATTTAATTGCAAACATCTTTTTAACCCAGCATCTTTTATGTCATAATTCAAGGTCTTGATTGCCCAATATGCCCTATGTTCTAACTCAACAGGAAGATGACATGCTTTTCCATACACTAACCAATATGGAGTCATTTCAATAGGTGCTTTAAAAGCAGTCCTATATGCCCATGATGCATCATCAAGCTTATGTGTCCAATCTTTTCTAGAATTAGAAACAGTTTTTTCTAAAATCCATTTAAGTTATCTATTATACACCTCTACTTGACCGCTGGTTTGCGGGTGATATGGAGTAGCTACTCTATGGTGGACACCATATTTATGCAATAAAGATGCAAGGAGCGATTAATGAAATGCATACCTCCATCACTTATAATAGCCCGTGGCACTCCAAACCGTGAAAAGAGGTTCTTCAAAAATGAAATCACCACCCTTGAATCATTGGTTAGTAAAGCTTCAGCTTTAACCCATTTTGAGACATAGTCGACCCCAACCAATATATAAGATTTCCCAAAAGATATAGGAAATGGACCCATAAAGTCTATTCCCCACACATCAAAAATTTCAACCTCCAAAATATTATTCAAGGGCATCTCATCTCTCTTCCCCAAGTTCCCTGCTCTTTGACACTTATCACATCTAGCTACAAAAGTCCTAGCATCATTAAAAAGGGTAGGCCAATAAAATCTACACTCTAGCATCCTAGAAGTAGTTTTTGCTCCACCATTATGCCCCGAATACAATGATGAATGACAATGAGCTAAAATATCCACAGTTTCCTCCTCACTCACACACCTTCTTATAATACCATCCCCACTAATCCTAAATAAATAGGGCTCCTCCCAAAGATAGTTTTTAACATCACTATAAAACTTCTTTTTCTGTTGCCATGTTAATCCATAAGGTATGATTCTTGCAGCAAGAAAGTTAGCAAAATCTGCAAACCAAGGCACATGCTTATAATTTATTGACATAAGAGATTCATCCGGAAAAGATTCATTGATTTCATGACTATCCCCTAATGGTCCTTCAACATTTTCTAACCTAGATAAGTGATCAGCTACGAAATTTTCAGAGCCTCTCTTATCTTTAATTTCTAGATCAAATTCTTGCAACAAAAGAACCCAATGAATTAACCTAGGTTTAGCATCTTTCTTAGCAAACAAATATCTCAAAGCTGCATGATCCGTATAGATGATGACTTTAGATCCTAACAAATAAGACCTAAACTTATCACATGCATAGACAATAGCCAACATTTCTTTTTCAGTGGTTGTGTAATTCACTTGAGGCGGTGACAAAGTATGACTAGTATAGTAAATCACATGCAAATGCTTACCAATCCTTTGACCTAACACACAACCTACTGCTAAGTCACTTGCATCGCATATAATTTCAAAAGGTAACTCCCAAGTAGGAGAAGTGATTATAGGTGCAGTTGTAAGGGCCTTCTTTAAAGAATTAAAAGCATGCATACAATCATCAGAAAATTCAAAAGGCACTTCCTTAACCAACAAATTAGTTAAAGGCTTAGCTATTAGTGAGAAATCCTTAATGAATCGTCTATAGAAACCAGCATGTCCTAAGAATGATCTTATGCCCTTAAGTGTAGTGGGTGGAGGTAATTTCTCAATCAATTCAACCTTTGCTCTATCCACTTCAATGCCCCTACTGGAAATCTTATGGCCAAGAACTATACCCTCTTCAACCATAAAGTGACACTTTTCCCAATTAAGCACTAGGTTAGTTTCCTCACACCTAGCCAACACTCTATCTAAATTATTTAAACATAACCCAAAAGAGTCTCTATAGACTGAAAAATCATCCATGAAAACTTCCATGATATTCTCAATCATATCCCCAAAGATAGAGGTCATGCACCTTTGAAAAGTCGCAGGTGCATTACACAACCCAAAAGGCATACGTCTATAGGTGAAAGTGCCATATGGACAAGTAAAAGTAGTCTTTTCCTGGTCACTAGGGTATATAAAAATCTGAAAATAGCCCGAATACCCATTAAAAAAACAATAATGAGAATGCCCAGCTACCCTTTCCAACATTTGATCAATGAAGGGTAAACGGAAGTGATCCTTCCTAGTAGCTGAATTTAACTTCCTATAATCAATACAAACCCTCCAACGCATGGTGGTTCTATTAGGAATCAATTCCCCACTCTCATTCCTAACTATGGTCATACCTCCTTTCTTAGGTACGCAATGTATTGGGCTCACCCAAGCACTATCCGAAATAGGATAGATAATCCCAGCATCAAGCAATTTTAAGACCTCTTTCTTAACTACCTTTTTCATATTCGGGTTAAGTCTCCTTTGCCTATCTGCTTTAGGTTGACAATCATCTATCATATTAATCCTATGCTAAATAACATTAGGACTAATTCCTTGTAAATCCGAAATTTTGCCAACCTATACTCTTTATTCTCTTATTAACCATCTCTACTAACAAAGATTCTTGATTACTAGTAAGTTTTTTAGACACAATGATGGGTAAAGTATGATTTACACCAAGAAATGCATACCTCAAATGACTAGGTAGCTCTTTTAACTCTACCATAGGAGGACTTACTATTGAAGGTGGTATAGGTGCATCATTTCGATATAAGCTTTCTGGTCTTGCACCCTCTTGCTCCTCCTTCCCTCTAGATTCTTCCTCAATGATCTCCTTATCTACACCTGCATCATTAAAAACTGCTGCAACACAAGCATCAATGATATCTATTCTTATGCATATATTTTCCTCCATGGGGTATCTTAATGCCCTATCCATGCGATATTCTACACTATCATCCCCCACTCTCAAAATTAATGAACCCTCATAGACATCAACCAATGCCCTACCTATTCTTATGAAAGGTCTCCCTAAAATCAATAGGCATTTCACATCATAAGTAAAATCTAGGATAACAAAGTTGGCAGGCAAAATAAATTTGTCAACTTTAACTAACACATCCTCCATTATGCCATATGGTTTTTTAATAGATTGGTTAGCTAATTGTAAAACCATTGAAGTAGGTTTAACATAATCTAACCCCAACTTCTTGAAAATAGATAATGGCATAAGGTTTATGCTAGCCCCCAAATCGCATAAATACTTCGAAAACTCAACATCTCCTAAAATGCATGGAATGGTAAAACTACCATTATCTTTCAGCTTAGTAGGCAAACTATTTGTGATAATAGAACTACATGCCTCAGTCAATTCTATAGTTGAAATATCTTCCTAACTTCTTTTTTTAGCAATTAAATCTTTAAGAAACTTTGCATAATTAGGAATTTGTGTTATAGCCTTAACAAAATTTAAATTTATATGCACATGCTTCAATTTATCAAGAAAAGATTGAAATTGCTTATCTTGAGTCTCTTGCCTCAACTGTTGCGGAAATGGCGGTCGTGGTTGAAAAACCTTTGAAATTTTTCCTTGTGCCCCATCTGTCGCGCTCGCGACAGAAGGCTGATCTGCTGTAACTAGCGCGCTCGCGATAGCTGCCTCACTCACGATAATGGTAGCTCCTTCTTTTGTCGCGCTCGCGACACCAAGCTCATCTTGCCTTTTACTTTCCTGCACATTACCAAACTTGTTAGTGGTAACAAATTCATTAGTGTAAGACTTCCCTGACCTCAAATTTATGGCCTTTAAATGTTCTCTTAGGTTGTCCTCCATATTGCTTAGTAAATTCCCTTGTAATCATGACGGGAGAGCCTTGGCAATTTGCCCCAATTGAACTTCCTAATTATGAATGAAAGAAGCTTGATTCTTGGTTGTTTGTTCAAACTTAGTTTCCATCCTCTTCCGGGCCTCCTCTTGAGCATTAAACTTCATATTTATACCCTCCAAAAATCTATCCATCTTAACTTTCAAGGCACCAAACCTATCTTGAGGTTGTTGAAACCCAACAGCCCTATTTTGGTTGCTACTATTCCCCCAAGAAAAATTCGGGTGGTTTCTCCAACCGGGATTGTAAGTGTTCGAGTATGGGTTTCCTCTACCTTGCCCTTGGATAAAACTAACTTGTTCTTCCGTACTAGCCATACCCAAATTACACCCTTCACTTCCATGGCCTAATTGTCCATATATAGTGCATTCAGTTTGTGGAGTTCCTCCCATTCCTAGATTATTGATTTTTTTGAGTTAATGCAGCTACTTGGGCTTGTAAAGCCACAACAAAATCTATTAAATGGACCCCCCTAGTATTATCATTGAAATTAGAATTAGGGTCTCTTACTCTCTCAATTGGCCACATACAATTATTCATGGACATTTCCTCCAATAACTCAAATGCAGCCTCCGTTGTTTTTCTCATAAGAGATCCCCCAGCTGCAGCATCAATGGTGCCTCGAGTAGTTGGATTCACACCATTATAGAATGTTTGCATCAACAACTCCCTTGGTAGATTATGGTGTGGGCAACTGCGATACAATTCTTTGAACCTTTCCCATGCCTGACACAAAGATTCAGTGTCGTATTAAACAAAAGTGGTGATATCCTTTATAATTTTGGCAGTTTTTGCTAGGGGAAAATATTTTGATAAAAAGGCTTGGGATAATTGGTCCTAAGTTGTGATAGAACCCCTTGTAAGGGAATTCAACCAAGCTTTTGCTTTGTCCTTTAACGTAAAAGGAAATAGCCTAAGCTTGATTGCATCCGCCGAAACCCCATTAATCTTAAAGATATCACAAATTTCTAAAAAATTTGCCAAATGAGCATTGGGATCCTCATTTGCCAAACCATAGAATTGTATACTGTTTTGAATCATTTGTAAAAGCGATGGTTTTATTTCAAATTGGTTTACGTTTACCGTGGGTCTTACCACACCTTGTTGAGCACCACTCAATGCTGGTGTGGCAAAGTCCATCAATCGCGGTGGATTCTCCTCTTCAGCCATAGTAATTCTTCTATTTCGATTCTTCTTCTTATTAGACTTACGGTTACTCAAAAGAAATCTCTCTATCTCTAAATTTAACGGTTCAAGTTCTTCTTGTGAACTCCTTGTACGCGGCATAAACTGTCAAATCCTGAAACTTCACAACAAAACAAAACACATTAAATATCGTAATCCAAAATCTTAAATCAAGTTCATAGTGTAATAAATCAAACAATCATGTCCCTAGCAACGGCGCCAAAAACTTGTTATGCTTTTTCTAGAAGCTTAAATACCACAAGTATACGGTGTACCAGTTATAGTACTTCAGATATCGATCCCACGAGGAAATATTGATTGAAATTACCCACTATTACTACTTAATTTTAATCTTGTTTACGATGTTCATAAGTGGAAATTAAGTCTAACTACTCTAAAGCATAAATTAATGAAATCCTAGTTAAATATAATCAAAGAAGACAATGCTTATAATGAAATTAAATAATCATGCACTTGATACCATTATTTTAATTATAAGTTTTAATCTTATTAGTAAGCCAAGTTGGAATATATTTCTAATCCATTCTCTCGACATGAATTAAATTGCCTAAAACATGAAATTAAAGTGCTAATTCTCAACTCTCGTTAATGAATTATTTGATTTTAATTACAAATTTTAAGATTAATCACCAACCTATAGAAATTATCTCCACATGTGATCTCTCTAACTATGCTTTGATAATGAATTTCCTATTAACTTTCAATAAGACGTTGCTCTCGCTAACTCCCTTATTTATGACCATTTTGTTGATTTTCAGAGAAGGAATTGAACATTTAAGGTCTTCTTCCTTAACCTATAATGATACTAATATAATTTTAATAGCAAATTCTACACTCAAAGATTAACTAAGTAATTGGAAATTGAAAATTGTCATATATAAACAAATGCAAACAAAATATTCATGTAAAAGATTACAAGGAAGAAAAATAAAATTTAGAACAAGAAGAAGGGGATCTCTCAACCCTTTTCCCTTCACACAAGATATCTTCTCCCTTCCTTTTGTCTCCTTCTTCAAGTCATGAAAATAAAAATTAAGTACTAAAGAAAATTATTGTTCTCAATATCACAAATTAAATTCCAAAATTATTCCTCTCAAAAATCTGTTCACTTGGCATATATATGCCTCTCTAAAAGATATGACCCTTCAAAGATAACTTTTCATAAAAGTTGTATTTTGTGGGAAAAATTGCATCTCTTCATAAATTTTAACTCCTTATCTGCCCTGTGTCGCGCTCGCGATGCTTGTCATGCTCGCGACAAGACACGCCCCTGCTTGGTTGGCTCCGCTGGCTTTCGTGAGCCTTCCTTGCTTTGTCGCCCTCGTGACAATCCCTTTGTAGCTCACATGGCTCTCTTTCTTCCACTTGACTCCTTTAATCCTTAAATCATCTCCCTTCTCCTATAATACAAATAAAACAACCACAAACACATAAAACACATAAAAGCAACAAAGTCTAGATAAAATATGAAAATAATAAACAAAATTCTAAACAAAACTACACATTAAAACACAATATTTATGAGCTTTTCAAGCTCATATCACTTGTATCAAGAGTTGATAACCTAATGATCCAATTGTTGTGTAGATACACAATTGGTATAGAGATACCTACCTTTCAAGGGTATGGAGTTTGGCTTGTTGACCATAGTCAAGGTCAAATTACATATCAAGGATTGGATATTGGCCCACTAAGAAAACCATCGGGTTTTCTCGGATTAAATAGTGAGGGCTATTAATTCGCAATAAAATAGTGGGAGTAAATGGATTAATTAAAGATCTAATTAATGCATACATATATATGAACATACTCTCATATGTTTTCTTTTTCACATCTAGGTCATCATAATGAGTACTTCAAACATTAACATATGATCAATCTTGGATAACAAGCTGGTTGGCAGCAACTATTCTGACTGGATCAGGCAAGTGAGAATTGTTCTCAGAGCTGAAAAGATCTATTATGTCTTAGATAAAGATTCACCACCACTTCCATCAGATGATGCCATTGATGAGATCAAAGGCACTTATCGAAAATACATGGAGGATAGTGAAGCGGTAGCATGTCTGATGTTGGATGCTATGTCCTCGGAGTTTTAAAAGCAACGTTAGATGATGGATGCTATAACCATCATTTTCATCTAGAGGAGCTTTATTCTTCTCAGGCTAGAACTGAGCAATATGAGATTGCTCTAGCTCTATTTAGCTGCAAAATGGTGGAAGGCACTTCAGCTTCTACTCATACATTGAAGACGTATGGGTATATTGAGCATTTGAGTAGACTTGGCTATGTTATAGATAATGATCTATACCTAGATTTAATCTTGTACTCATTGTCTCCAAGTTATGCACCTTTTGTGCTTAACTTCAACATGAACAAGATCCAAGTAACCATTCCTAAGTTAATCAACATGCTCAAGACAGCTGATGGATCCTTTAAGAAGGATCCAAAAAGTGTCATGGTTGTCACTTCTGCTAAAGGCAAGAAGCAGAAGAAGAAAAAGATAACCAAGGCGCAACCAAAGAATGGTGGGATCTCCAAGAAGAAGGTTGCCAAGAAAGAGAATCCCAAAGGAACTTGCTTCCATTGTGGAAAGGATGGTCATTGAAAGCGTAACTGCAAGGCCTATCTAGATTCTCTTAAGGAGAAGAAGTAAGCTGATGCTTCTACTTCAAGTATTCATATGATTGAAATTAATACTTATTCTATTGCTTCAAAAAAATCTTGGGTATTAGATACCGGATGTGGATCTCATTTGTGTAATGATCTACAGGGGCTTAGAAGCTTTAGAAGAGTTGGAAAGGCAGAGATATGTTTGCAGTCAGCTACTGGACAAAACATCTCTACAACGGTTGTGGGGACTTACCATTTGCCTCTTCCAAGTGGATTAGTACTGGAATTAAATAATTGTTATTATGTTCCAGCTTTATCCAAGAGTATTATTTCTTTCAGTTGTTTATTGAATGATTATGATATTTCTTTAAAGGACAAGTGTTGTTACATTTTTAAGAACAATATGTTTTATGCAAAAGCTATCATTGAGAATGGTATATTTGTTCTTGATTTAATTAAAGAAGTGCATAATGTGGATACCAAAAGAATGAAACATGATAATCTAAATACCTCATATTTATGGCATTGTCATTTAGGACATATAAATGCTAAACGCATGACCAAATTATACAAGTCAGGTGATTAGGATCATTTAATTATAAATCATTTGATACATGAGAATCTTGTTTATCGGGAAAAATGACAAAAGATCCCTTTATTGGTAAATGAGAAAGAGCTAAAATGGTTTTGGACTTAATACATTTAGATGTATGTGGTCCAATGACTACACATGCCAGAAGAGGTTACTCTCCTACTTCATTACTTTCATAGATTATTATTCCAGGTTTGGATACATCTATCTAATGAAATATAAAATCAGAAGCATTTGAAAAGTTCAAAGAATTCAGAAATAAAGTAGAGAAACAACTTGGCAAGAGTATTAAAAAACTTAGATCAGATCGAGGTGGAGAATACTTAAGCCAAGAATTTCAGGATTATCTTAGAGATAATGGGATTTTATCTCAATGGACTCCACCATATGCACCACAACACAATGGTGTATCTGAAAGGAGAAATCGAACACTATTAGATATGGTTCGATCAATGATGAGCCGAGCATACTTGCCTAAGTCCTTCTAGGGATATGCACTAGAAACTGTTGTTTATGTGTTAAACAGAGTTCCTAGTAAATCGGTTGATGTTACTCCATATGAGATGTGGAATAATAAGAAACCCACGTTTTCTCATATGAAAGTATGGGATTGTCCTGCTTATGTGAAGAGGACAATGTCAGACAAACTAGATGTTAAGTCTGACAAATGTTTATTCGTGGGATATCCAAAAGAAATGTTTGGATATTATTTCTATCATCCCTTAGAACAAAAGGTATTTGTTTCAAGGCATGCTATCTTCTTGGAAAGAGAATTTCTCCTACGAGAGGATAGTAGGAGTAAAATTGAACTTGGTGAAGTTCAAGACCCACAAATAGAAGAAAATCAACCGATTGAACCCGAAACTGAATTTTATAATGATGAGATTGCAGTTGACCTAATTATACATAAAATCCTAGAAGATCTACTAGGATGCATTCTATCCCTGTGAGATATGGATTTCACATTGATTTGGATAGAGGCATAACTGTAGTAGAGGATAATGAGCCTACAAGCTATCAAGAAGTTTTGAATAGTTCAGAATGTGATTTATGGCTTAAGGCTATGAAGTCTATAATGGATTCCATGTATGAGAATAAAGTATGGGCTTTAACTTAACCACATGAAGGAATAAAACCCATAGGGGGCAAATGGGTCTTCAAAAAGAAGACCAACATGGAAGGTAATATAGTTACCTATAAAGCTCGCTTAGTAGCAAAGGGTTATCATCAAAAGGAAGGTATTGACTATGATGAAACCTTTTCTCCTGTGGCAATGCTTAAGTCTATAAGAATACTTTTAGCCATTGCAGCTCATTATGATTATGAGATTTGGCAAATGGATGTGAAGACAGCTTTCCTAAATGGAAATCTGACTGAAGATGTTATATGACACAACCAGAAGGGTTCACATCGGAAAATGGCGAAAAGGTATGCAAGCTTCAAAGATCTATTTATGGATTAAAGCAAGCCTCTAGGAGGTGGAACATACGATTCAATGAGACAATCAAAGAGTTTAGTTTCTCACAGAATGAAGATGAACCTTGTGTGTATAAAAGGGTCAGTGGGAGTGCAATTATCTTCCTGGTTCTATATATGGATAACATATTAATCATGGGAAATGATATTTCTCTTCTCCAATCTGTTAAAATATGGTTATCGAAGCAATTCTCCATGAAAGACCTTGGAGAAGTATCCTATATACTGGGAATAAGGATCTATAGAGATAGATCCAATAGGTTGCTAGGTCTTTCTCACAGTACATATATAGATAAGGTATTGAAGAGGTTCCATATGGATCTCTCTAAGAAAGGATTTATACCCATGGTGCATGGGAAACACCTTTCTAAGTCTATGTGTCAGCAGACATTAGAGAATAGAGAAAGCATGAATAGAATACCATATGCATCAGCAATTGGTTCTATCATGTATGCTATGTTGTGTACACGTCCAGATGTAGCATTTGTTTTAAGTGTCACAAGCAGATTCCAATCCAATTTTGGAGAGGAACATTGGGCAGCTATCAAGAATATCCTTAAGTACTTGAGAAGAACTAAGGATATATTCTTGGTATATGGAGAGGGCAGTTTGGATGTAAATGGGTATACAGATGCCAGCTTCCAATCTGACAAAGATGATTGTAAATCATAGTCTGGTTATGTGTTCATAATGGGAGGAGGAGCAGTTGAAAGAGTTCCAAACAAGAAACAACTGCTGATTCCATGATAGAAGCTAAATACATTGCTGCTTTGGAAGCAGCCAAAGAAGCAGTCTGGATCAAAAAGTTCATATCTGAACCAGGAGTGGAGCCTAGCATTATTGGTCCGATTCTTTTATATTGTGACAACAATGGAGCCATTGTGCAAGCAAAGGAACCATGGTCTCATCAGCGATCCAAGCATATTCTCAGATGCTACCATCTCATAAGGGAAATAGTAGCTAGAAATGATGTGAAAATAGAAAGGGTCCCTACAGATGATAATGTGACGGATCCCCTCACTAAAGCACTTTCCTAGATAAAAGCACGATCACCATATAAATAGCATGGGTCTGAGACATATGAGTGATTGGCTCTAGTGCAAGTGGGAGATTGTTAGAGAGTATGCCTTAGAGCCCATGTAAAAGGGATGAATTTCATATGTATGAATTTATATTCTTAATAAAAGGCATTATTCATTTATTAATGCTATGTTTAAATACATGAGTTTGTAAATCTTAAATTAATAAATGAAGTCCTTGATATTATAAACACCGTGCAAAGACAATCATGAAAGTGTTCATGATATGAGGTGTCTATTGCATGCAAATGTGTTAATATCTAAATATCCCTAGTCATAGAATTAACAAGATAGGACATTGTTAATTCGGACAGACTAGCACATGTTATGCTTCTTGAATGGTTCAAGCAGTGGTTCACATAACTGTGATTATGGAAGATAATCAAAGCTAACATATGGATGCTTTTTAGAAGAACAAGTTCATTGGAGACCTACAAACAAAATCCTCACATAGATATTAAATCTATGTCAGTGAGGAATCTCTTCATAGCGGTTGTACAAGTATCCTTAGACTTGAGATCACCAAAGTTATCTTAAGTAGCAAGTGGTATATTTTGACTCCATAACTGATTACTTCCAATTGGGAGTGAACATAGTTAGGAGATTGGGTATATCATGACCTACTTGAAGATAGTTGAGTGATTGACAAAGGATTCACCATCCCAGATTTAGTAAGGGAAGTTATCTCACATGATTCTATAATTGCCTTGTTAAAAGAATCTCTGGCCAGAGTAATATGCCAAGATGGGTAGAGGTCCATGGAGGGCATTTTAGGAACAATGGTTAAATTAATAGAACATACATAATTAGATTTATATGAGTTGACAGAAATCCATACTCAGAATCTAATTGAGATAAGAGTGGTGAAAAGAGTAATTGCACGGTAACTGTTTCTATGGAAGGGTATAGTCAAACCACTTGACTTTCTTGACATTTGGTTAGTCATGATGCCTAGATAGAGGCTAATAATGACTTGTATAATAGTGTATCAAGAATATCAATAGGGATTGATAAAATGATTTAAAGAAGTTTAAATCATGTGAGTTTTGAATGGAACTCACAATTACATATTATACTGCCAATATAGACAGGAACCCAATAGGTCACACACATATAGAGAAAAGGATAAAATGGTAAAATGACAAGGATAATAATATTTTATATTATTATGGGAATAGAGAAGTGAATAAGAGAATAATTAATTAAAGAGTTTAATTAATTATGATCAAGTAAAATTGTTCGCGAAACTTTTGAGAAATGTTATATAAAATTGGACCTAATTGAAATAATGTATTTCATAATTAATTATAATTGGACTATAAGTGTTATAGGGCTGATATAATAATTAATAGATCCATTGGAGGAATTACAGAGGCCCAGAGAAGTGAAGTTGGCGCAGAAACCCTTCATAAGAAGGGCCACATGTCAACTCCAAAAAAAAGGCCTTAGAGGCCTATTTATAGGACCAAAATAAATTAAATATGTTACATAAGTGTTAGAGATCCTACATATTTAATTTGGTTGGATTTGGAATTCATTTGGGTAATTAAATCTAAGTATATGTACAAAGGGCCTAGTTTGTGGGTTTTGTGTATAGTCTTTTGTGAAAGGGTTTAAATTGGATTTAATTAAGCCCAAATAATTATAAATAATTCTAAAATCCCAATTAATAATTCTCCAGCAATTTTAAAGAGCCCAATCCCATTATGAAGTTGGATTTTTTTAACCTAACTATAAAAATCCAAGAAATGTGGAATTAGGGTTAAGTGTGAACAATTAAGAAAAGCTTCTTCTCTCTTTTCTCTCAACCCTAGCCGCCACTCCCAAAAGCTAGCATCTAGGGATTTTGGCCAGCCCTTGTTTCTCCCAATTGTTGGTTCATTCATTCCTTCTCTAGTGTGGATTACTCATTGGAGGTGTTCAATTTTGGACATTGTGGTTTGTGACAACCCGATGAGAAGGAAAATCAACTGTACAACAAAAATCAAAGGTGATTTTTCTTATTCTCATTAATATGTATATTGTAAATCCATGGCAAGATCAGATATGTTGGTTAAAAATTTTAAATTTCGCTTATTTATGAGATGCATGTAACCGATAATTTCCAATAACTCCCTTTATCCTGTCAGTCTATTGCCTCAACCTAGAGACTGAGGCATCCATCACCTGTAATGCAGCATAGAACCTAGCTCCAGTAGTTGTAATTACCCCTAGAATCCTATCTATATCCTATTGGTGTTACACTATAAGAGTTTGTATAGAAGCTTTTAACCTATCTAATCTCTACACTAGCTCACCATATGTGGGGCCCACAGGAGTCTATGTAGGTTGAGGTGGTGGTGGTGCTCTCGAGCTGGATACACCAAGATCCGTATAATGTGAATAACTTTAAGATGCTTTTGATGGAGAAAGTCATAGGCATAATAGAGGCTGTGGAGGTGCTGGAGAAGGAGGTGATTCGCTAAGGAGCTCATCTAGGTCTACTCTTATGTCCATCTTTAGGTTTATATGCATATCTTCTCCCTATAGCATGACCTATGGAGGCTGCTCTGGCTGATGTACTTAGTTTGCTTGGAGCTTTTGGTCCTGACCCTTACCCTTTAGCGGCTATGGCATAATTGGCTCTAGCTTGTATAGTACCCTATTTTAAGAACAGTAAAAAATCTATACTGTCTGGCTCATCCATAGATCAACTTAATCATCCTTATAATACGAGCACAATAAGGCCCATGAAGGTCTCCTCCTCTAGTGGCAATCCAAATGTCCTCTCATCTACACCAAATGCAATAACAGACGAGTCACCACTCCCCCTATACATATTTGCATGTTGGGCTATGTGGCTAACTAGACTAGAGTAGATATAATCTCATAGCCAATATCTACTCTTTCGTGGCTGTGCATGGCTTACAAGAAAAAGATGTCAACCATATTGATGTCATGTAAAATGTCTACCTTTTTATGTGTGTTTTTCTCTTATTTATGTAGTTAAGTATGTAATATTATATGTATTTTTATGTGTTTATGTCCAATTTATGTGTTTATGTTTGTTTTTAGGATAAAATTGGTGAAGTGTGAAGAAAATGAAGAAGATGGTGAAATTTCGAAGAAGGAGATCACGAGTCGGCATCAGGATCACGTGTCGTGAAGTGAATCACGACTCGTGAGGATGTTCACTAGTCGGATGATGTTCACGAGTCTTGAAAAGAAGCTGAAGATCACGACTCGTGAGGGTGTTCACGAGTCGGACAAGGCACTATTTCCCAAACGGTGTATTTTCTACACTTGAGTTTTCAGCCATACATTATGTCCTTTCAGAGGCAATCTTTCGTGACTTATTAAGGGACATACCTGTAGAGTTAAGAGAGAGAGATATATTGGAGAAAAACTCTAGAGAGAAAAAAAATCAACAAATTCTTTTACTGTTTTCTTAAGAACATTTTAGTTGTTTTGGACAATTTCATTTTACTTAGTTTTAGAGGATGACAAAAGAGCAAAGCCAAAGGAATAAGAGATTTATCAGAAGGTCAAAATAGAAAGTAAACCCTAGGGAGTGATGTTTTCTTGTCTCTTATTTCATTTTTATTGTAATTTTGTTTATGGCTAAGTTCTTTTGGTACATTATAACTATTTAATTTAAGTTGTTATTCATCTACTTATCTTTGTCTATTGAATGTTTAATTTATTTATGTATGAAGTATGATTTAAGTTTGTTTAACTGCTTTGATTTGCTTAGTATGCTTGATCACCATATTAAGTATGTTAGTCATTTAATTCACAATGAGAGTTGGAATTCTTTGATGGAAAGTTAAATGAATTATCTTAAAGCATTGAATTCACTTAGAGATAAGGAATTCACTTTAAGGGGTTAAAGAATTGGCATAGAACTTCATAGTTTTTATTTATCTCTATAATGACATGAGAATGCTTATAGACTCTAAGTAAGAACATTCTTTATTGACAATGAGAATTGCTTTAAAGAATCTTGGCTAAATTCTCCATTCATATCATTCATACAATTGTTAATTAATTCAAAGATGAACTTGTTTTATTTGGTTATAATGTATGTCTATCCCATCTTTTAAGTAATCTATTATCCAAAATTAACTTAATATATTTTAAGTAGTTTAGTATTTACATTAATTGCATGATTTTAATTGAAATTGTTACCTATCTATTTACTTGTTGTTACATCAATATAAAATTTGCCCCGTTCCCTTTGGAACGATACCCTACTCATACTATACGCAGTCTAGTGAGACTAAGGGTTCAATTAAATCCCCATCAAATTTTAGCGCTGTTGCTGGGGAACGGTTTAAATGAATTTTTATTGATTGATACAAAAGAGTAGATGTTTTAGGATTTTATGATTTAAATTAGTTATTTTGATGTATGAAAATTTTATTTGGCGTTTTGTTTGTTTTAGTATATTTTGATGTATGAAAATTTTATTTGGCATTTTGTTTGTTTTAGTATTAGAGTTTTTGTAATAGTTTTAGACTAAAAGTATTTTTGATTTGTGTAGGGAACTTAGAAGGAAGCTACAAGAGGAATTTAGTTTGCAAGTAGAAGGAGAACAAAGTACGAAGTTGGAGGAAGGCCATAATATTCCAATTATGATGGGTGAAGAAAGGAGAACGCTTGGTGATTTTAAGATGCCAAATATTTTGGAAAGTTTTGGAGGAATAGTGGCACCGGCTATTGCTAATAACAATTTCAAGATCAAGCCGGCTGTCATTCAAATGGTACAAAATAACCAATTTGGAGGTTTGCAAGGGGAAGACCCTTATGCTCATATCCGTACTTTTCTTAATGTGTGTGCTACGTTTAAAATTAATGGAGTGAGTAATGATGCCATTAGACTTAGGTTATTTTCGTTCTCTTTAAAAGAAAAGGCTCAAATTTGGCTTGCTAGTATACCTAGTGAGACAATTACTACATAGGACCAATTAAAACAAGCTTTTCTTCATAAGTATTTTCTGCCACATAAAACGGAAAAATTTAGAAATAAAATATCTACATTTAAACAATTGCCTAATGAAACCATTTATACCTCTTGGGAAAGATTTAAGGAACTTTAAAGGCAATGTCCTCATCATGGCTTGCCGGATTGGATGATTCCTCAAATCTTTTACAATGGGTTAATGGAGAAAAATAGAAATATTATTAATGCTGCTTCAGGTGGGAAATGGTTGGAGAAAACTGCTAAGGAAGCTGAAACTTTGTTGGAAGAATTAGCCTCACAGGGCTATATGGGAGAAGAACCCACTATGGCGAAGGCTAAGGGGTTTTTGGAATTGGATTCCATTAATCTTTTGACGGCTAAGGTAGAAGCTTTGACAAAAATGATAAGTAATTCTCATTCCAATGTTGAAAATGTTAGTCAAGTATGTGAGAAATGTGGTGGACCTTATATATATGCTAATTGTAGTGAGAGGTCTAGTGAGGATGTCAGTTTTGTTCAAGGGAATTATAATTAAAGGTTGGGTCAAAATTCGAATTATTATAACCCACAATGGAGAAACCATCCCGGTTTTTCTTGGTCTAACAAAAATGCCCAATTAAACCCTCCTAATAATAATAATCACAATCATATAAACAAGTTACCTAACCCTTCACCTTTTCCAAATAAGCTACCTTTTAACTCCCAACAACCTAAATCCCATTTAGAGAATTTGATGGAGCAATTTGTTAATCATCAAATGACTACTAACAAGCAAAATGAGGAACAATTTAGGCAAATAAACACTAAAATTGATCAACTTGTCACTCATAATAAGATGCTTGAAACCCAATTGGCTCAACAAGCCATTTCTAGTGCTAAACCTTTAGGCAAGCTACCAAGTCAACCTGAGTTTTTGCCTCATGAATCGGTTCAATCCATTATGTTAAGGAGTGGGAAAAAGATTGAGAGTAATAGTAAAAGTGATGAGAATCTTATTATGAATGATGATCATGTTGTGGATGTGAGTGAAAATGATAATAAGCTTAATGAACCTAAAAAAAATATAACCTCATCTAGGGAAGATGGACCTAAAGTTAATTTGAATGTTTTGCCATTTCCTCAAAGACTTATTAGAAGAAATCTTGATAAGCAATTTGGCATGTTTTTGAATTATTTGAAGGAACTTACTATAACTATACCCTTTGTGGATGCCATTAAAGATATGCCTTCATGGGCAAAATTTTTAAAAGAAATTGTGAGTCACAAGGGTAAGCTTGAAGAATATGGTTATGTTTCTTTGGTAGAAGAGTTTAAGGCTATTTATTCTAAATACCCACCTAAGCTAAAGGATCCGGGTTGTTTTACGGTTCCTTGTGTTATAGGTGGTACATATTTTGATAAGGTCCTATGTGAGATGGGTGCTAGTGTTAGTCTTATGCCTTACCCAATTTATAAAAAGCTTGATTTAGGTGAGTTAAAGCCTACTAATATGTGCTTATCAATGGCGAATAAGTCTATTTCACACCCTATAGGCATATTAGAAAATATTCCAACCAAAGTGGATAAATTTGTGATTCTTGCTGATTTTGTTATGTTAGAAATGGATGAAGATCCTGAAATTCCCATTTTGTTTGGTAGGCCATTCTTAATTACTGCTGGGGCTGTTTTTTATATGAAAAATAGTAAAATATCTCTTAAGGTTAATGGTGAAAAAATTGAGTTTAATGTTTTTGGCATGATTAAATCTTCACCAATAGAGGTGGTAAATAGAATTGATTCTTATGATGTTCTTGATGAGTATATTGATAGTGTTGTGCATGATTGTGTGAGTCAAAACCCTATTGCACCTTATTGTTTGAATGAAAGTTGTGATGAAGTTTTGCAAGTTGCCTCATATCCCTCCTATGGAAGATTTTCAAAAATTGAGTCTTTGAGAAAGGATGAGGATATGTCATCAAAGATATCTAAGGAGGAAATCAAGCTTGAACTCAAGCCACTACCAACAAGCTTAAGGTATGAATTTCTAGATGCAAATTCTCAATTACCATTCATTGTTAATTAATCAATTGCTAAGCATAATGTGGATGCTTTACGTGGTATTTTACTTTCTCATCGAAATGCTATGGGATATTCAATTAGTGATTTAAAAGGGATTGCACCTAAGGTTTGCATGCATAGAATTTTGTTGGAGGAGGATTCTAAGCCATCTATTGAAGGTCAAAGAAGGCTTAATCCAACTCTTAAAGAGGTTGTGAGGAAGAAAATAATTAAATTGCTTGATAATGGTATAATTTATTGTATAAGTGATAGCAAGTGGGTGAGCCCAATTCAAGTTGTCCCTAAGAAGGGTGGTTTGACTATAATTCGTAATGATAGCAATGATTTAATTCCTACTAGGACTATCACAGGTTGGTGTATGTGTGTGGAATATAGGAAGTTAAATAAGGCTACAAGAAAGGACCATTCTCCTTTACCCTTTATTGATCAAGTTATTAAAAGATTGGCTAATTTTTCTTACTTTTGCTACTTAGATGGGTTGAGTGGTTTCTATCAAATACCAATTCATCCACATGACCAATCTAAGACAACTTTTACATGCCCATATGGAACTTTTGCATTTAGGCGAATGCCTTTTGGTTTGTGTAATGCACCAGCTAAATTTCAAAGATGCATGTTTTCTATCTTTAGTGATCTTATTGATCAATGTGTAGAAGTTTTCATGGATGACTTCAGTGTGTATGGCACTAATTATGAGGATTGTTTATCTAATCTTTCTAAGGTGCTTGATAGATGTATAGAGCATGGTTTGGTTTTAAATTGGGAGAAGTGCCATTTTATGGCTCAAGAGGGTATTGTTTTAGGACATTTAGTTTCAAATAGGGGGATTGAAGTTGATAGAGCTAAAATTGAAATAATTGCTAATTTGCCTCCTCCTAAAAATGTTAGAGATGTTAGAAGCTTTCTAGGCCATGCTGGTTTTTATAGGAGGTTTATCAAAGATTTTTCTAAGATAGCTAAACCCTTATGCACGTTGCTAGGTAAAGATGTTGATTTTCATTTTGATGAGGCATGTCTTAAATCTTTTGAAACTCTTAAACATGCTCTTGTCACTTCACTGGTGTTACAACCACCAAATTGGGATCAACCTTTTGAATTGATGTGTGATGCTAGTAATTATGCGGTAGGGGCTGTTTTAGGACAAAGAATTGATAGGAAGCCTTCTGTTATTTATTATGCTAGCAAATTACTAGATGATGCCCAAATTAATTACTCCACAACTGAAAAAGAACTCTTGGCTATTGTGTATGCTTTTGATAAATTTAGGGCTTATCTTGTAGGGCAAAAAGTCATTGTCTATTCTGATCATGCTGCTCTTAAATATCTCTTAAGTAAGAAAGATGCTAAACCTAGATTGTTGAGATGGATTTTAATGTTACAAGAGTTTGATTGGGAAATAAGAGATAAAAAGGGGAAGGAGAATTTAGTTGCGGACCATTTATCTAGGTTGACCCAATGTGTTTTACAAGATAATTATGATGGGGTACCTATTGATGAAGCTTTTCATGGGGAACATCTTTTTAGTGTAGTTTCCAAGGAAACTCCTTGGTTTGCTGATATAGCAAACTACCTAGTAAGTGGTATGCTTCCTTATGGTTTAGATTATAGGCAAAGGAAGAAATTCCTTCATGATGTGAAGTTTTACTATTGGGAAGAACCTTTATTATATAGGAGATGTGCCGATGGATTGATTAGGAGGTGTCTTCCTCATGAAGAAGTTGGTGAAGTATTAGCTCATTGTCATTCTTATGTTGTAGGTGGTCACTTTGGGGTTTCTAAGACAGCTTCTAAGGTTTTACAAGCTGGTTTTTGGTGGCCTACATTGTTTAAGGATGTTAAGGACTTTGTATTAAGTTGTGATAAGTGCCAAAGAATGGGAAATTTTTCTAGGAGGAATGAAATGCCTTTACATGGTATTTTAGAAGTTGAATTATTTGATGTTTGGGGTATGGACTTTATGGGACCATTTCCTAGTTCTTTAGGGAATAGGTTTATTTTAGTTATGGTGGATTATGTATCTAAGTAGGTGGAAGCAATTCCAACCATTACAAATGATGCCAAGGTGGTTAAGAAGATGCATAAGAAAGTTATATTTCCTAGATTTGGAACACCTAGGGCCATTATTAGTGATGGTGGGTCTCATTTTTGCAATAAAGTTATAGAGCAATTATTGAGAAAATATAATGTGACTCATAAAATTACTACACCTTATCATCCCCAAACTAGTGGACAAGTTGAGATTAGCAATAGAGAGCTTAAGTGGATTTTAGAGAAAACTGTCTCTAGGTCAAGAAAAGATTGGACACTTAAGTTAGATGATGCTCTTTGGGCATATAGAACAGCTTTCAAAACTCCTATAGGTCTTACACCTTATCAATTGGTTTATGGTAAGTCTTGTCATTTGCCGGTTGAAATTGAACATAAAGCTTATTGGGCAACTAGGGTGTTAAATTTTGATATGCAACAAGTTGGTAGGAAGAGATTGCTTCAATTACAAGAGTTAGAGGAACTTCGTATGAATGCTTATGAAAATTCCAAGTTATATAAAGAAAGAACTAAATCATGGCATGATAAACATGTACTAAAGAAAGAATTTCAAGTTGGTGACATGGTTTTGTTGTATAATTCTCGATTGAAGCTTTTTCTTGGAAAATTAAAGTCTAGATGGTTGGGACCTTTCAAAGTTGTTCAAGTTTTTTCTTATGGGGTTGTTGATATTGCTAATGATAATGGAGAGATTTTTAAGGTAAATGGACATAGATTGAAGCCTTATTTCATTGGTGATGCATTGGTTCCTACTCACAAAGTTTCTTTGATAAATTCTTCTTTTGCATACTCCTAATATTCTTTTTGTTTTTCCTTAGTTCTTTTAGTTTGAATTTATTTATTTTATGGTTTGATTGTAGACTACATTATATGTTTTATATAGTTTTTATGTTCCTTAGCTTATTTTTCTTTGTTACTTTAATTTTTGGATCAAGTTGTTAAGATTTTGCAGAGAAATACATCATGTTCACGAGTGCATCATGACTCGTGAATGTGTTCACGAGTATTCTAGAGGCTTCATCCATTTAGTCGTGAAGAGTATCACATGTAGTACAGAAGCGAAAGGCTCACGAGTCGTGACTGCCATACCGACTCGTGATAATTTCCATTTTTGTCTATCCTTTTTTTTTTTCACGAGTCGTGACCATTGCTTCCTTAACACTCACTGCCTTCTCTTCACGAGTCGTGAGATTCCTGCCGAGTCCTGTTTTTATTTTTATTTCATTTTCATTTCTTTATTTCACTTTTATTTCTTCTAATTAGGAGTATTAGCGGTTTTTAATTGGATTAACTACCCTTTATTAACTTAAATTTAAGAGGGGGAACGATTATAACTTAAATTTAGGGTTTCTAAATGTCATCTCTTTTCATTTTTCCCTTCTTCTTCTATAAATACTGTGGTAGTTTACTTTTCATTTTTTTTCCATTCTCTTTCTTTTACTCCTCTCGTACACTTCTTTCTCTTCAACTATAACTTGCATTTCCTTTTGTCTCTTTGTTTTTCTTTCTCTGCAACATTTTCTTCCCATTTCCCTTCTTTTCATTCACGTTACACATTGTTATCTCTGCTTCCTTTCTCTTTAACAAACATGGTAAGGACAAAGAACGTTACAGCTTTAAGGGGTCAGCAAGGAGAAGATAAAGCACCACTTCAGAGTTTACAGACAGACTTTGGTGCTCCATTCACTCTTTCTTCCATTCATGAAGGTAATGGGTTCCTTGTTCTTAAAGATAGAGCAAAATCTCAATGTAAGTATTTTCCTAACTCTTTGCTTGAACAAGTGGGTGTTCTTGATGAAGTGAATGAGATGTTGTCTCAATGTGGTCTCTTGAGGATTGTTAATATGCATGAGCAGTTCTATACTGACTTAGTTTTAGAGTTTTACACAAATTTCAAAGAAAATGCTGATAATCCTAGGCTTGTAGACTTTCGCTTGAATGGTGTTGATCATACTCTTACTTATTTCATGATGCATCGTATCTTTGGTTTTAAACCAAGTGGATTATGTACTCCTCCTAAGAGTTATAGACCTAATGATTTTTAGACCTTTCTTACTGGTTTGACTGCATCATATAGGGCTAGAGAGGCTAAATCCATGTTTATATCGAATTTGAAATATTGGATTTTGCATAAGATTCTTGCCTCCATTGTATTCAACAAGCCTGAATTTAATAGAGTTTCTAGTCATGAATTGTTTTTGATGTGGTGTGTGCATAATCGTAAGTCTATATATTGGTCTTATTGGATTTTCAAACAATTATTGAATTGTGTTAATCGCCCCGGAGTCCCCTATCACACATGGTCATGTCATAGCTGCTATTGCTAGGGGAATTGATATTGATTTGCGTATTTATGATGGTGTACTTCCATGTATATATTTTTCTAAGCATTTATTTATAAGAGGAGAAGTCACTAATAATTCCTTTCAATACATAACACCTATATATCGTTCTTGTTGGAAGGAATTACCAAGCACTTATACTCCCCAAGTGGCTGCTATGGAAAGTACTTCGAAAGAGTCAAGGCCAACGGAGTTAGGGCAAAGTGATGATCCTATGGAGGGTACACATAGTCATTCACCTGTTTTCACACCAACTGCTAGATCTTCTTCCAATATCACCACTTCCATGTTCAATCATCACTTGCTACACAATCAATCCGCCATCCAAAATCAATTGGCTTCCTTGGAGCAAGCCATAAGTCAATTGGTTCATCGTCAACGCCGTCTTGAACACAAGGTGGACGCTTTCATTGCCCAAGCGGGCTATGAGGTCCTATCACCTCCACCTTCACCATGAATTTGAGGGGAGTTTTCTTTCCTCTATGCTTTTGTTTATTTTTAATTTTCTTTTTGTTTGTGTGTTTGTTTTGTTTCTCCACATTGATGACAATGTGTGTTCTAAGTGTGGGGGAGCACTTATGTGTGTGTGTTGTTTGTTTATCTTTTTCTTTATTTAGATTAACTTTTATAGTGAGTTTTATTATAAGTATTGCTCATATTGTATGTAATATAGGCTATTATGAAGATTCATTTACCTTTTATACTCATTTGATTAGTTATTCAAGATTTTTGGCATATGTTTTATGTTTTTAAGTTATCTCTTTTTAGTTCTTTCAACATTTTAGGTTATTTAGTCTCTTCATTAACTATGCTTTAAGGTTAAAATATGCTCATTTAGCTTAAGATTTTAGGATTTTAGTTGCTTCATGGAAACTATAGCCATAATACTTACCTTTAGCCTTTCAATAATGGATGAGGACTAATATAACAAAAATGATGATAATGATAAACTAAATAAAGCAAGATGCATATCTAAAAACTTAATAAAGTATGGGATGGAGCGTAAAACGCACCCAATACTACATTCTCTTGCTATTCATGGGATAAAGTCTAAAAGTATACCCATGTTAAAAAAAAGAAGAAAAAGAAAGAAAAAGAAAAAAAAATGAAAAAAAAGATGAAAAAATATATAGTCTAAAAATGCCATGAGATGGGTTTAAAGGTATGTGTGCTTTTTAATTGTTCAAAAAGGCAACTATAGTCTTAGAATCTTAGGCTTTATGAACACTATTCTCTCTTAAGCATGGTTAGTCTTGAGACTTTATATTCTTGATGTTGAATTTAGTAAATTTAGGTGACTTGATGATTTAAGATGCATGTTTTAAGTCTTGATGTACTAATATTTTGAGTGTTAAGGTATTTGAATTCATATCAATCTTATCTTAAGTGACAATTGAGCAATGCTTTATAATCTAACTTACTTAGTTTGACTTGAGATTAAATTTTCTCACTTTTCTCTTGCTTGGGGACAAGCAAAGTTTAAGTGTGGGGGAATTTGATGTCATGTAAAATGTCTACCTTTTTTGTGTGTTTTTCTCTTATTTATGTAGTTAAGTATGTAATATTATATTTATTTTTATGTGTTTATGTTTGTTTTTAGGATAAAATTGGTGAAGTGTGAAGAAAATGAAGAAGATGGTGAAATTTCGAAGAAGGATATCACGAGTCGGCATCAGGATCACGTGTCGTGAAGTGAATCATGACTCGTGAGGATGTTCACTAGTCGGATGATGTTCACGAGTCTTGAAAAGAAGCTGAAGATCATGACTCATGAGGGTGTTCATGAGTCGGACAAGGCACTGTTTCCCAAACGGTGTATTTTCTGCACTTGAGTTTTCAGCCATACATTATGTCCTTTCAGAGGCAATCTTTCGTGACCTATTAAGGGACATACCTGTAGAGTTAAGAGAGAGAGATATATTGGAGAAAAACTCTAGAGAGAAAAAAAATTAACAAATTCTTTTACTGTTTTCTTAAGAACATTTTAGTTGTTTTGGACAATTTCATTTTACTTAGTTTTAGAGGATGACAAAAGAGCAAAGCCAAAGGAATAAGAGATTTATCAGAAGGTCAAAATAGAAAGCAAACCCTGGGGAGTGATGTTTTCTTGTCTTTTATTTCATCTTTATTGTAATTTTGTTTATGGCTAAGTTCTTTTGGTACATTATAACTATTTAATTTAAGTTGTTATTCATCTACTTATCTTTGTCTATTGAATGTTTATTTTATTTATGTATGAAGTATGATTTAAGTTTGTTTAACTTTTTTGATTTGCTTAGTATGCTTGATCACCATATTAAGTATGTTAGTCATTTAATTCACAATGAGAGTTGGAATTCTTTGATGGAAAGTTAAATGAATTTACTTAAAGCATTGAATTCACTTAGAGATAAGGAATTCACTTTAAGGGGTTAAAGAATTGGCATAGAACTTCATAGTTTTTATTTATCTCTATAATGACATGAGAATGCTTATAGACTCTAAGTAAGAACATTCTTTATTGACAATGAGAATTGCTTTAAAGAATCTTGGCTAAATTCTCCATTCATATCATTCATACAATTGTTAATTAATTCAAAGATGAACTTGTTTTATTTGGTTATAGTGTATGTCCATCCTATTTTTTAAGTAATCTATTATCCAAAATTAACTTAATATATTTTAAGTAGTTTAGTATTTACATTAATTGCATGATTTTAATTGAAATTGTTACCTATCTATTTACTTATTGTTACATCAATATAAAATTTGCCTCGTTCCCTTTGGAACGATACCCTACTCATACTATACGCAGTCTAGTGAGACTAAGGGTTCAATTAAATCCCCATCACATATGGACTTACTTGGCACTGCTGATACAAAAGAGATATGATGTGTCAAGAACCCTTTGAATGTATTTATATGCTTGGGTAGCTAGCATTATGATCTTGGTCGTATCTGAGTGGTATACGGCCTTAGGGAGTGTGATATACGCCCAATGTTATCTCTAAACTCCTCTCTCTAGAACTAAGATAAATAGAACCGGGTAATGCTGTATTTGATGTCTCAAACCCTAAAGGTGATGACACCCTCTTTCGTATCTAGTCGTTGGAACCCCCTATAGTGTAAAGTTGCCAAAAAAATCCCTAGTTAAACCAAAAACACAACTACTATAGGTATTAGATGGATAACTCAAAATAATGCATCAACCACGCGTATAAGCACAAAATTCATTCCATAAACCAAAAGAAATTGTTCTTAAACAAATAAGCATAAAAACATTGGTTGGTTGGTTAAAAATAGAAATTTTGCTTATTTGAGGCATTTTATTGAACACTAAGCATGCATTCTAACATTTACGTTCCATTAACATTTCTAGAGGCTTTATCAAACTCAAAACACCATTTTTTAGCCACTATAATGGAGAGAAATCATGCAAGCTTCAAAGACAAGATTAAAAACATATAAATCCAAGTTTTAACCAACCTTAGGCATGTAAACTTGCTCTAAGCAATATCAAAGTTCCACAATATGCATTAACAAAGAAAAACTCACAGGAATGTTCTCTAAATGCTACAAGAATCACATAGAAATAAGGGTGCATTAGAGAAATTAAAAAAAAAATAGAAGATGATTGGAGTACTTACTTGATTACTTGCTTAAATGAGGAGAAATATATAGGGAAAAAATGATGCTAGAGCTAAGAACACAGAAGGGAAGGAGAAAAGACAAAATGAAATGTCAAAAGCTGAGAAGCGAATGGGGTATTTAAAGTCGCACATGATAAAAAGCCCTTGACATAGGGTAGAGACTATTGTCTCTAACAACAAATCAAAATGCACTGTATTAATATTTCAATGACATGGCAGATACTAATGGTCTCTACTGTGTACACCCATTCCTATACCGAAAAAAATTAACTTACACACGCAGAGACTAATCAATCTTTATCGTGTATGGCATTCTATACTTAAAATTTTAACTTGCATATGGTGGAGACTAAATAGTCTCTACCATGTACACCCTTCTATACTAAAGCATGCATTTGCACACTATAGAGAGTAAACACACTCTATCGTGTGTCTTTACTTATGAATCAGACTCAAGGCATTGCACATGATAGAGATAAACCAATCTCTATTGTGTATACCATTCTGTAACTAAGTGCACACATTGCACATGGTGGAGACTAATCAGTCTCTACCATATGACCCCTTTTGTATCTAAAATACACCTTACACACGGTGGAGACTAATCAATCTCTGCTGTGTGCAACCAAATTTTTGTACATTTTCAAATTTTAACACCCTCTTTCATGTACAGTTACCCAACTAATTTTCACACCTAACTTAGTATTCATCAATGCACAATTGATCACCACAAATTAGCCAAAAACACACTAAAAACTAAAAGTCCAAAACAACAAAAGAAAATAAGAAAACTAACTAAAGAGATAGAGTGGAGAAAATTAGTTCTGAGTTTAACAAGTTGCCAGCTTGACTTTGAACACACTTACTGAACATCCAGAGGTTCAGGTCTTACCAACCCTACGCCAAACCTGAACTTATCTCACAAAATTAATTGGTGAGTTGAATCCTTGTGCCTTCCTTTAAATTTTAGATCATAGGCTAAAATTAGTCCACATGTAGGGTCATTTCGATCCTTATAAATTCCTAATTTCTTGGATTTCACTTTCCTTTGAAATTATTTCCTGATACTTCGACAAAGTGAAACTTTCTTTCTTGGTTTGAACTCCTTTTCCACTAACTTATTCTCCCGCCACTTAGTCATTTTCTTCTTGTTCTTAGTAACAACATTTGTTTCTACTTTGGGATGGATTAAACACTTCCCGAGAGTGTCATACGAAACCACATCTTTAGGCTCTACTTTTATCTCCCCACGAACATCTTGCACACAACAAATTCATTCTAAAAAATTACATGATGGACGTTATGTCACTTTGGTTACATTAAAAACCATCTTATTGTCATTGAATTGCAAAGTGATCATCTTTCCATGCACATTTATTAATGCCCTTTCCATGTTGAGAATTAGGCATCTGACAACTAACAACACTTTTCGGTCTTCCTCTATTTCTAAGACAATAAAGTCCATAGGAAAAATGAACTCTCCCACCTTCACCAGTAAGTCTTCAATTATCCCTTAGGGTTTTTTGATGGATTTATTCGCCAATAGCAATAACATATACATCTCCTTAAGATTACTTAAATTTGACTTCCTGTAAAGTGAGTAAGGTATGAGATTAATACTTGCACCCAAATCACATAGAGCATGTCCAATAAAATTGCCTCCTAATTTACATGGTAGAGTAAAACTACCAGGGTCCTCTAAGTTTACTAGCAATTTATTGGTTAAGATGGCATGTAAGTTTTAGACAAATGAACTATCTCTAACTCTTCTAACTTTTTTCTTGCTAGATCAAAGCTCTTTAAAAACTTAGCATACTTTGGTATATGTAACAAAGCATCAACAACTAGTAAGTTTATGTGCAACTTTTTCAATATATCCAAAAACTTAGCTAATTGATCATTTTTCTTATCTTGACTACTAGAAGGTGGAAAAGGTAATAAAGACTCATCTATCACATGCCCTTTTATGAGTAAAACATGTTTACCTTGATCAAAAGGTTTGAACATCACTAACAATTTTGGGGTCAGAATTACATACATGCATTGTAGGCTTTACCAAAATTGAAGTAAATTGATTACCTTTATCCTCAATGCCTAACTTTTTACCACTTCTCAACATAATGGCTTTCACCTCCTCCCTTGGATTTTGATCAATGTTAGATGGAAAAGCACTCGGTGGCCTTGTAGATATAGAATTGGCTAGTTGCCCAATTTTTAACTCTAAGTTCCTTATAGCTGCATCTTGATTTTTATTCCACTATTCTCATGTCTTTCACCTTGCCTCTTGGCTTTTCATGAATTGGGTTTGACTAGACATAAAGCTAGCAAACATATCTTCCAAGTTCGATTACTTTTCTTGAGGTGGGGGTCATCTAGCTTGGAATATAGGAGGCTAGAAGTGTGTTTAATAAGCAAGAGGTGCTTAGTATGGTGCTTGAAAATGAGTGTTCACTGCTGAAGGTTGATATTGTTGATGATAAACTTGGTTGTGACTACTTTTAGCATGTGTGGACGGATTGAATGGAGCTCTTGGTTGGGTGTTTGAAGTGGATGCTTGATTACCCTTTCGCTAAGAGAAATTGGGGTGATTCCTCCTTTTGGAATTATAGTGGTTACTAATGGGTCGTTTCTTTTAAAGTTATGTAAAGCATTCACTTCACCCATATCTTGAGTGTAGGATTCTATCGCCTTAGGTTTACTCCCTAAATTATCTCTTTCAAATGTGTTTCCCTTTAGTGAAATAGCCGACACATTTTGAATTTTTAAACCATTAATCTTTTTATTCAATAACTCCATTTGAGCCTTTAACATAACAACCTCATCTATGCTATGAACTCCCTATCTCTCATTTAATACTCTTATAGAAGCCTATTTAGCTTCATTCATTACCATCTCATCAAGTAGTAAGAATGCTTCTTTAGGAATCTTATCCGTAAAACTACCCCTGGATGCTGCATCTAATAAATACCTTATGTTGGGGTTGCAAGTTGAATAGAAGGTTGACAAATTTCATAGTACGGATAGCTTTTTAGCAATCTTCTAAACCTCTCATATGCTTCATGGAAGGACTCTTCACTTAATTACTGAAAATTATAGATATTGTTTCTTATGCTTACTGTCTTCGTTGGTGGGAAGAATTTAACCAGGAACTTTTCTTACATTTGTTCCAATGATCAGATGGACTGACTAGGAAGCATGGATAACCAATCTCTCATTTTCCCTATGAGTGTGAAGGGAAAATGCTTCATCCAAATTGCATCCATTGATATCCTTTGTATTTGGACTGTGTCACTTATCTTCAAGAATATGTCTAAGTCCTATACCGAGTACTCTATCTTCGATCCTAAAAATTTGTTCCTTTGAACCATAGTGATCGTCACTGGTTTAAGCTCAAAATACTGTTGAAGAAGAAGCACAACCATTATATGCTCCTTATTCCACCTTGGAGTGGCATAATCTTGAATGGTTCTTGGTCTATAACCATCTTGATTTCTCTCTAGCTATTGTCCTTCTCCTTGTTCATTCTTAAGAGGCACATCGAGATTAGGTGGATCATCTATGTGTCTAGCTTGATTTTCTCTTCTCTTTTAATGCAAAGTCCTTTCGATTTTAAGGTCAAACGATGCTAAATGTTGTTGCAAACACAATCTATTCATATACTAGTATCACCTGCAAAGAATAAGCAAGTAAAAATAAATAAAAGAAAAACACACAAAAATAATCAATCAAATATGCACACAAACGTGCCAATCCTCGATAATAGTGCCAAAAACTTGGCACGACCCAGCAAGTGTACTGAATCGACAAGTAATATAGTGGAGTATTTTTTAAGATTGATAATTATTGAACCCAAGGGATTGGATTATGCAATTAAAAATTTAACTGATTACAAATATGTGTAAGGAATTTCCCAATCGATTTTTGTTTATTAGGACTACAACTACTAAATTTAAGAAAATAAAATTAAAGTAATAAAATTGATAATGCAGAGTAAATGATGGTAGTAAAAATAGAGTATAAAAATTTGAATGAAAAAATCACTAAAAATGTTGTTTAAGGATCAAATCCTCTCTATACCTGATGTAAGACATATTTTTAACATAATACTTATATGATTTAGATGTGTATGTCCCCACTAAACCCAAGTTTTCCATTTCGGAGCCAACTATTCTAAGTACCCCGATTTCCCATTCCAAAGCCAATCTAATAGCTAGCCTGAGCATAGGTCTAATAAATCCTAGATATAGATTGATTTCCCACTCTAGAGCTAACTAACCAAATACCCATTCATTTTCCCACCTAATTTCGAATTTACAATGCATCAATTATAGATCTAATAGCCCCTATTTCGAAATTGCTATAAAAAATATATTCAACACATGTAAAAATAGAGCATGCATGATATTTACTCCAAACAAGCATAAACCCATTAAACTTGAATAAGTTAAGAGATAAATACTTAAATAAAACAAATATCAAGATCATCACAAGGGAAAAGATATTTACTTAAATAAACTTCACAGTCTTACATGGGTATTGGGATTCAAAGATCCCCAACCAACTAAAAGACTACTTACTATACATGGTATTAAATGCAAAGATAAAGAAAAAGAAAACTCTTGAACCCATTTGCTGAAGATATATCTAAAATCTGAAGCAACTTTTTCCCTCTAATCCAAGCAAGTCTTCATTGAAACAAAAGCTGTAACTAATTTAAACTAAGCTAAAAATGATGTTTTTAATATTGAAACTATGAAAACTTAATAAAAGTAAAGTTTTTACAATAAGAAAAAAGCTCAAAAACCCTAAAAATCTAAAGAGAGAATGCATAAAAAGTTAAAAACTATGTTATACAACTTAAAAAATCCTCCTTGAACCAAATAGAAATTTTGCTTTTATAGTGTTTAAGGTGACACACGGTGGAGGCTATTTAGTCTCTGTCTTGTGAAATCGATTAAAAGACTACTACTGCATTGGCACACAGTCGAGGCTATTTAGTCTATACCAAATGCATCCTTATAGATTAAAGCTCTTCAAAAACTACTTGGCACATAATGGAGACTGATTAATCTTTGATGTGTGCATTAGTGAAATGATGCGCTTTGATAAATTTGCATAGGCACAATGGGGAGACTATTTAGTCTTTGCCATGTGCTAAGTCAAAATTCTATAAAAAGTCAAAATTTCACCAATAAGCACACCAAAACTTAATATTTATCAAAATAATCCCGTTTGGCACAAAAACAACAATCTAACACACAAAATAAGAAAAATAAGCAAAATGAGACACACACATAGAAAAAATACACTGAAAATAAACACTAAATTGGAGTTATCAGTGTCAATGGTAGCTATCAAAGATATTGATTTTATGAGACTGAGGTGGACGATTTGCATGAGCTATTGATAATCTGCACTTAAACAGCTTGCTGTTTAAGTGCTAGATAATGTGGACAGTTTTACACTAAAACAGCTTGTTGTTTTAGTGTAAAACAATGTTGACAGTTTTGCACTAAAACAACTTGCTGTTTTAGTGTAAAACAATGTTGACAGTTTTGCACTAAAATAGCAAGACAGCTTGCTGTTTGTATTTCATTTTTAGCCGTAATTCTCTTAATAAATAGCTGTAATATATTTTCTACTATAATTAAGGGATTTAGCTTAATCTCTTCTGCTGTAATCAAGGGATATGATATTTTGTAATTATTCTGTATAATGAAAGGATAGCTCATTGTTTCGGGCATCGAAACACATAAACAATTCTAGTTTTCTTATACTTCTTTCAGTTTTGACATGGTATCAGAGCCACTCTGAGCCTTTTGTGAATTTTTAGTGATTCTTATCTTTAGTTATTCTTGGAAAGGGCTGATTAATTCTAGGATCAGAACTTCTAGCATATATTTATTTTGGTATATTTCTTTAGGATCTCATGGAGAAATTTGAAGTAGCTTGTGTTATGTTTTCAGGTAAGAATGATTTTGCTTGGGAGTTTTAATTCCAAATTTACGTTCAAGGGAAGGAATTATGGGGACATATTGATGGTGATAATGTTAAGCCTAGTGATCTAACAAAAGCTGCTGAATGGGAGGCCAAAGATGCTCGAATCAAGAGCTGGATACTGCAAACTATGGAACCTAAAATTGCTATCACTCTGCGACCTTACAAGACAACCAAAGCCATGTTGGATTATCTGAAGAAAGTCTACAGATAGAATAGTGCAGCTAGGCGTTGTCAACTAGAGTATGATATTTTAAATTATACACAAGGAAACCTATCCATTTAGGAGTATTACTTTGGCTTTGTCATGCTATGGACAAAATATACAGATCTGATATATGCTTCTATTCCAGATACTTCTTTAGAAGGAATTCAAAATCTTCATCAAACTCGTTAGAGGGATCAATTCTTAATGAAACTTCGACATGAATTTGAATCTGTGTGTTCCAATTTATTGCTTTGCATCCCTTCACCATCCTTAGATGACTGCTTGAATGAGCTTTTTAGAGAGGAACAACGACTTTTGACTCAAACTACATTGGAACAGCAAGGGAATTCTTCTAATGTTTTAAATGTTGCCTATGTCGCTCAAGGGAAACAATGAGGTTGTGATCTGACAAATACTTAATGTTACAGCTGTAAGGGTTTTGGTCGTATTGCGAATCAATGTTCCCAAAAATTTTGCAACTATTGCAAAATTAAGGGACATTTTATTTCAGAATATCGAAAGCGTCCCCAAAATCGCAATCATCATGCTTTTCAAATGTCTACCATCAATGTTGTGAATGATACACCACTTGCAGCCATGACCTCTGCTATTCTACAGCCAACAGTTCCTGTTCTTACTCAAGAAAATGTACAACAGATGATCATATCTGCACTTTCTGCCTTAAGACTTAATGGTAATAATGCATTTAAATTTTGGCTTTCTGACTTAGGGGCTTCTAACCACATGACATTCACATCTGATGATCTAATTAATGTAAAAAAATATGAGGGCAGTTTGAAAATTGAGACTGCAAGTGGGGATCATCTTCCTATAACAGCCACTGGTGATTTCTTCTTCTCTATCTATGCAAAATGTTTTTATCTCCCAGATTTATCTGTTAATCTTCTTTCGGTTGGACAAATGGTTGACAATAATTGCAAAGTTGTTTTTTCTCCTTCTGGTTGTGTTGTGCAGGAGCTGGTATCATGGAAGACGGTAGCTGAGGGACCAAAATTAGGCAGGCTTTTTCCTCTTCATATTAAAACACCATCTCAGTCTAAAACACCCCTTTCCTTGTTTTTTAATTCCTTGAAGGATGATTACAAGTTATGGCATGTTAAGTTAGGTCATCCAAATTGCTAAAAACTCTTTCTTCTATGTTAAAATCTGGTTTATTGGGAAATAAATTTTCTGTTACACATCGAGAGGTAGTTCTTAATTGTTCTAGCTGTAAAATGAGTAAAAGCAAAACTCTCTCTTTTCCATCCCATATTACGCATTCCACTCATTGTTTTGATTTTAGTACACAGTGATGTATGGGGGCATTTCTCCAATTGTTTCTTATGCCCATTATAAGTATTTGTAACCTTTATTGATGATCATAACCCAATTTATTTGGATATATTTTTGAGACAAAAATCTGAGGTTTTCGATGCCTTTCAAAAATTCTCAGCACTCATTGAAAACCAGTTCTCCAAAAGCATTCAAAATCCTTCATTCTGATTCAGGGGGGAATATATGTCTACAAAATTTCAAGATTTTCTTCAAAAAAGGGAATTATATCACAAGAACTTGTCCATATACACCCCAACAGAATGGTGTGGCTAAGAGAAAAAATTGTCACATTCTTAATGTGGTGCATTCCTTACTGATTGAATCCACCGTTCCATCTCATTTTTGGGTTGAGGCTATTTCCACTGCTGTTCACATAATTAATAGACTCCCCTTCACCAACTCTTAATCACCAATCACCATTTTTTTTATCTCCATCACAAACAACCTGAATACACATATTTACGTCCTTTTGGATGTGTTTGTTTCGTTCTTCTTTCCCCTCATGAACGAACTAAACTCTCATCCCAATCAGTTAAATGTGCTTTTTTAGGCTATGCATCACAACAAAAAAGGGTATATGTGTTATGATCCCATCTCTCAATGCATTCGTATTTCCCAAAATGTCATATTTTTTGAAAACAATATTTTTTCCCTTCTAATACTGTCATTCCTACACTCACTTCTCATTCTCTTCTTCCTGCCTTTGAGGATGAGTTGCCTTTTTCTACTATTGTCACTTTTCCTCTTTCCACCCGATTTCAACCTAGAACTGTCTTTGCACGACGTAGTAGAACATATGAATGAGTCACCTCAAGCATCTTCTTTGACAGTAGCACCTCGAATGCCATCACCACCACTTTGAAGGTCGACTCGCACATCATGTCCTCCAAATAGGTATGGCCACTCTCCTCAGAAATCTGGTGCTCAACTATCTTTAGTTGTAACATTATCTACTGTTACAATACCTACATCTTACTCACAAGCTATAAAGCATGATTGTTGGAAGTAAGCTATGTAGGAATAACTTGAGGCCTTACAACAAAATGATACTTGGGATATTGTATGTTGTCCACCCTCAATCACTCCCATTAGCTGTAAATGGGTGTTCTCTGTCAAGCTTAAATTTGATGGGTCCTTGGATTAGTATAAGGCTCGACTAGTAGCTCTTGGTAATTGTCAAGAATATGGGATAGATTATGAGGAAACCTTTGCTCCAGTTGATAAAATAACCATTGTCCATCTAATTTTGTCTATGGGAACTCCTCAAGATTGGTCCATTCACCAAATGGATGTTAAAAATGCATTCCTTCATGGTGATCTTAAAGAAGAAATTTATATGTGTCCTCCACCGGGATTAAACACTTCTACTGCCCATGATGTTTGTCGTTGAAACGCTCATTATATGGGCTCAAAACAAGCTCCTTGCACTTGGTTTGACAAATTTCAACAAACACTTCTTCATCTCTCATTTGTGCAAAGTCAATATGATCCTTCCTTATTTTACGAAAAACTTCTCTTGGTATTGTTATTTTACTTGTCTATGTAGACGATTATTATCATCACAGGAAATGACGTAGCAGAGATTCAGCAGCTCAAAACCTCACTTCATTCCTCTTTTCATATGAAAGATCTTGGGTCTCTTGCTTACTTCTTAGGTCTTGAAATTCACAAAACCAGCAAAGGCATTTTTGTGAACCAGCAAAAGTATCTTAGTGATCTCCTCTACTTAGCCAATTTACATGACTCTACTCCTGTAGATACTCCAATAGAAGTCAATTCAAATATCGGAAAAATGATGGTGATCCCATTTCAGATCCCACATTGTATCGATGCTTTGTTGGAAGCCTAGTTTACTTAACAATTACTCGTCCAGAAATATCCTTTGCAGTAAATCTGATGAGTCAATTTATGACTACACCACGACATTTACACATGGCAGCTATCAAACGAATTCTTTGTTATCTTCTTGGTACACCTGATCGTGGGCTATTATTTCCATCTGGTTCTTCTCTTCATCTTGTTGCCTATAGTGATGCTGATAGGGCTGGTTGCCTAGATATCCGACGGTCTACTACAGGTTGGTGTGTGTACTTAGGTGATGCATTGATTTCTTGCAAGTGCAAAAATAAGAAAGAGTTTCCAAATCCTCCACTGAAGCCGAATACCATGTTATGTCTTTTGTCTATTCTGAACTCACTTGGTTACATGGTTTAATCTTCGAATTGGGTTACACACAACCTGGTCCTATTCCTCTACATGATGACAACACAAGTGCTATTCAGATTGTGGCAAATCCTATTTTTCATGAACGTACCAAGCATATAGAAGTGGACTGCCACTCTATTCGTGAAGTTTTTGATTGTGGTCTTATTACTCTTCCTCACATCTCTACGGATTGTCAAATTACTGATATTTTTACCAAGCCAATTACTCGTGCTCAGCATCAATTTTTTGTTAATAAATTAATGCTCCTTGATTCTCCGGCATCAATTTGAGGGGGGATGTCAATGGTAGCTATCAAAGATATTGATTTTATGAGACTGAGGTGGACGATTTGCATGAGCTATTGACAGTTTGCACTTAAACAGCTTGTTATTTAAGTGCTAGACAATGTGAACATTTTTGCACTAAAACAGCTTGCTGTTTTAGTGTAAAACAATGTTGACAATTTTGCACTAAAATAACTTGCTGTTTTAGTACAAAATAGCTTGCGGTTTGTATTTCATTTTTAGCCGTAATTCTGTTAGTAAATAGTTGTAATATATTTTCTGTTGTAATTAAGGGATTTAGCTTAATCTTTCTGTTGTAATCAAGGGATATGATATTTTGTAATTATTCTATATAATGAAAGGATAGCTCACTGTTTCGAGCATCAAAACACATAAATAATTCTAGTTTTCTTATACTTCTTTCAGTTTTGACAATCAGTATGCTTGTACATTGTTCTATTTGAGTCTGTTCAGTTTGTGATGCCATAATGATTTAGAGTAGTTCTATGTGTTAGAATAATATATTTGAGTTTATTTTTCTCGCTTGAATTTATGCTTTATTTCTTTTGTTAAATTTATATTTTATTTTTATATGTTATTTGTTCTCATCACTTAATTAAAAATATTTTTTAGGGATTGCATTTAGATATGGCATGTTTTAGGACCATAAAATTGTATTTTCAGGACTTATTTAGTTTTTAAATATTTGTTGTGTGGAGAATTTGCTTCTTTGTGTTTATTTTTGAGTGACAAACGGGCAAAAAGCATCACAAACTCCTGTCTAGCAATGCAATAGATGGGATGTCATAGTGCTTTCCTTCTTGTCCCATCCCTCTTCCATTTTAAAGCGATCAGTGGCTTGATTTATTTGGTTTTAATTGTATTTTAAAGCCTTATTTTTGCATTTACGGTCACTCGTTTAGCATTTTTTTTATATTAGTTTATTTTTTTCATTTTGTTCGTGGGTTTCCCTATTTTGTAACTTTATTTTTTTTATTATGGTGGTTTTGATTCATTATTTTAATTTATTTTTAATATTCATTTACTCTTAACATGCTAATTGATTAGTTTTCTTTCTTTTATTTGAGCAAATTATTTTATGCATTTTTGGAGTTCTTGAGGGGTGATTATGCATTGGGAGTTATGCCCTAATTAATTTTCCCTCTCTATTTTTATTATTTTTCTACTTTATTTATTTAATTTTTTAATTTTGGATGTATTTCCTTTTTGGAGATGTAATATGTAGTAATAAAATGGTTTTTGCACGTTAAATGAAAAATTCACTTAAAATCATTTTTATTAATTAATTGGTTTTTTATAATAAAATAGACCAATGTCTAATTTTAACCCAAAATCACGCCATAAAAAGGGAGTCTTGTTTTCTCTAAAATGGGATCACTCATCCCACATTTTCATTAACATCAAGCAAAAAGCTCTCTAACCCTTTTTGTAAAAAATCATGTATGAGGGAACTAATGTTCCCAAAGTTCAATTAATTCCTCATTTGATGTATGTTATTCCATTTTATATATTATTCTTTTCTTTAAGGATGATTTGCTTATGTAATAATTTAAATAGGATTTTCTATTTTGATTTATCATTTTTATTGAAGTGTTTGAAATGTTTATTTAATTTTATCGTAATACATTGTGTGAGAAGGGAGATAATGGACTAATAACAAAAAATTTATTATAAGAATAACACCTAACCAAAATGTGAACTAAGAGTGATGTCCCGAACACCATTATCTATTTGGACATCAAAAGATTAAGAATCATTTCCCAATTTCTGTTGGGTGATGAGTCCATGATACCTACCTCTTTGAGCCCATTTTAGACGCCTTCATGGATTGACCATCAATAATAGATTAGGCTTAAAACTCTCTCTATTGTGAAGTGGCTAGTTTATGATTAATAGTGAGCACCATCCGACATTAGATCCTAAAAGTCAGCCTCCAAGAACCCAACCAGATATGAACGGGCTCTAGCACATATCATAGTGGTGACTCCACTAGGGATGAAAGAGACCTTGCTCTTAAAAGCATCTTGGTTAAGTTCCTTATAATCAAGTTTTTCTCATTAATAAATTTACATTTTTACATACATGCTTGAGCCTTAGAATTAAGTTAGGCATCCCTTTGTGGCTTTGTGTTATCCCGAAACATGCCCTACATTTACTCAATGTGGGAGGTGTCAAGGAGACCCACATGCCCAAGTCTTATACCAAATGGTATATAAAATGGTAACCCATTGGTTGTTATAGGCAAGGACCATGTTTGGGTAGCCCTAAAGTCTTATCACCCTAACTTAAGCTCATGTAATAACAATAGCAACTTTCTCTAGGTTATATAACCATAATAACTTTTGCTTGCTATGTGAACCTATATGTATTGACCAAGCATAAACAAATTAGGAGGCTACCAATCAAAGGGTCACCATGCCCTGGTAGACCTAACCCGATCTGTATGAAATACATAATGGTCAAAATCCATACGTATGTGCTTTCAATTAAGAGAGGTTATGCCATCAATTTTTTGCCATACACCATATGCATTTATTAGGTACCCTATTGACCCATGGGCTAAGCCCACCTAGGGAAAAGACTGCACGACCTCCAGTGTGGGAGTAATAAAGTTGGAAGGCTTTGTTTATACTTATGTGTGATTGTAATTGATGTCCAATGAAGTCATTTATTGCATCAATGCATCATGTACAGACCATGCTCATGCATCATATATCACTCTTAATGTTGGTTCTCATAACCATCATAGGTTACTTAGGTGGTCTAGAGGGTCAGACAGTTGCCTTGTTTGAAGATTGATATCTGAGTCGCCAGGGTTAAGGTCAGAATTAAGTTCAGGGTTGGAATTAGAGTTTAAGCCAGTTATTAGAAAGCAATCAAGAAACAAAATTAGAGATGGATGATGAGGCATTGAATAAGACTAGGAGAGTTGTCGACAAGACAGTGAGACTTAGGTCTTTAAGGAAAAAGTTACCTGTAAGCATCGGGTCCTAAGCAAGCTTTTGTTAGGGTTACCTGATGAGCAAAATTGCTCTTTTAAAGACAGTGAATCAAGGATGGTAAACCCTTTTTATGTTGAAATTACCTTTATGGCAAATGTTTTAAAATGTCTTGAACTTGATTTTGATAGTCGAGTGGCACAGAGGGTCAAATGATGAAAAATACCCTTAACCGGGGACTTAAAATTGAGTTACATAGGGTTAACAAGCATGTGCACTGTGCATTTATGGCTTATGCACCCATAAACACAAAAGAATCTCATCATTTGGCCTAAAAGTTAGGTTTTGCCTATTTTTGGCAATGTATGGCCTTGCACAAGAAGTATACAGCTGTGCATTACACAAATCTTGCCTTTTTCAGGCAAGTTAACCTACTTTTGAAGTGTATAGTCGTGCATTCCCTTTGGTACGGCCGTACACTAAAAAGTTGGTGGATTTTCCCATAAGACAAATGGAGCACTGTTTGAGTGTACAGCCGTACACTCACTCTTATATATGCTCTTGCTCAAATTCTTTGAAGAGGTTGGTCAGTTTTGAAATTCTCAGAGCAATAGTTAACATTGCTTTCTAAAAAAGGAGATCTTCGAAAGTTTCAAAAAATTTAAAAGGTTTTTTAAGCAAAAAAGAGATTTTTGGCATTTAGCTCTTGATTTCTCAATTGTTTCTTGACTGTTTCAACACCACAAAAGGGTCCATAAATCTGAAATTCAATAGTTTGATCGAGTAAGTACACTGAAGGTAACATGAAAAGCCTTCCTCAATATTTTTGCAGTTAACATAAATTTTGTTATTCTTTTCATTTATAGTTTTTATTATATATTAATCTCTGCTAGATTTAGGTCGTGAAACCCTTTAAAATGGTGTATTGCTGTGTGATAGAAGTTATTAGGTTATCTTCATTAAATGTTGTTTTGTCTATTTCAAAACCGTTTTTCTCAAAATAAAACCTGGTTTAAAAAGTCTTCTCTATATTAGCTTTTCCCTTTTGCTCCCTTTTGGATCTACTGTCGACGATGATTTTATTTTAAAAAAGGTAAGAAAACTCACTGTTAGCAGGCTAACATGGCTATGCATTGTTTGATGTGCACCCATACGTTAAATGATGCATGGCCCAAAATACATTTTCTTGCTTTTTAAGGTAAAAAAGTCAACCGTATGCATAAAGTGCGCTCTCTTGCATTTTTTGACATATGCTCTAGATATTTGTCCTTTTTATATTTTTCAAATTAGTTTTATGAATATTCTCCATTCGTTTTTTGTATCATTATCATTATTATTTTGTTATCATTGTTATTGTTATTATTATTGCTCCCGTGGAATAAGCTCCTTCGTGGATATGACTGGGAGAGCATTACAGGTAAGTTCCCAATCCTTTCTCTTTGTTATTAAAATAATTTTTTGATTGCAAATGAAAATGTCACAAAAAAATATTTATAGTAATTAATTGGGATATTTCACTAATAAAGTTGGACCAATGTCCATATTTTTGCTTAGAAATTTCACATGTAAAAATTAGCTTTTAATAATGTAAATGATTTTGTATATAATTAAATTAATCGAGACATTTATTAAATAAAACTTGGACTGGCAAGTCCCTATCTTTAAGAACTCACAATTAAATGTTTCTTCAATAATCCGCATGCAAATACCAAAGTCCTCACCCAAAAAGGTCACAACAAACTGCCTAATTTATGAATATCTTTATCGCTTTATTCTATGCCATGATTTATCGCTTTCTTACGTGATTTGGGTGCGCCTTTAATTTCTATATGTATTATAATCTTACATGAAAGAAAAGGGATAGCACAATTAATATTAAAGCTATTATGTCACCTTTATCAAGGGTAAAAATAAGAGCAAAATCTCAAACCCTTTTTGGGGTTTTGGCCTCATAAGGGTGGAACACCCTTCTTTTTCAACGTTTTATTGGATGGTGGCTCCTTACTATTAGCCTTGTGGTGCCTAACTAGATGCCTTTTGGCTATTGATCATTAGCGATGAGATAGGGACACCTGTGCATGCCAATTCACGCCTTTAGATGTTTATGATTTGCCAAGTCAAGTTAAGTCTTTCTCCTATCGGAAAGTGACCATCAACCTGGATGAGAAACCTTAACCTGGTTCTGGCCCTAAAAGTTGGACAAAATCACTAAAGGTTAGAGGTTTTCTCACTCGAGCTCAATGTTCACTTGGTTTCGAGGGTGAAATTGGGTATCGGTGACTTAAAAAGAAAAGCACGAGGGAAGAGCGCGCATCACATTACCCTTTATATGTCAAGACCTTCGATGACAAGAGATAAATTAGATAGAATGTTTTATAGGAGATTTTGGGATTCTGAAAAGAGGTTGATGGCCATGATTGGCGGGTTGGTGGCTTCTTTAGCACCAAACATTAGAACTTAACTTGTAGCACCTGTTTGTGGGACAACTGAGGCAACATATGTTGGGGACGTTACCATAATAGATGCTAATGCACCTTGAGACTTATTGGGTTTTAAAATAATAATTAAAAATAAAATCACAGCGGAAAATAGAAAACCACCTGGATCCAAGCGATCTAATTGATTTAATAAAAAAGATGCAATGATTACTAACCTCTCGAAGCGCAGACAAATTAAATTTATGAGTGCGACCTCATGCAAAATAATACCCTCTACCGATATCCACACATGAATATGATGAACAGAATCATCCGAGGTGTTAGCTCCCTTCCTTGGCGACTAAGGTTTTATCTTCCTATAGGTTATAGGAATTTTTTTTCTCCTCTAAAAATGATGGCTACCACTTTTAATGTGTTTCATTAGGGTTTAAACTATACATATCATGATATATATAGGTGACCTAACAGTAATTTAGAAAGAAAGAATTTCGGGCCCATATTTCTTATTAAAATAAGAATTATAATATTAAATTTTAAAATTTTATTTCAAATTTTAATTTATCATAAAATAAAATTCAAAATGTCCGAATTAACCCCTAGTCCATTCATCACATTCTATGTGTGTGATGCAATAGGTTCATATTATATTGGTAATGGGCCCTAATCCCATCATAAGCCCACAAGTCATAAGTGGCATCTATCAATACATTATAACTACCCAAATAATATGAATATCGATAATTTGATTTTAACCTAATAGAACATGTTATAATTCTTTTGTCTCATGACATTTTGTTTGAACATAAGTTATGGTCCATGTCAAACTTATATACTTCAAACATATAATTTCTCAATCACTAAGTAGACTAATAATATAAAATGACATTGATCACTACATCAATTCATCTGAGCACGACCATGCATTTCTCAGTCCTACTTATCGAGGGGCCCAATAGATATATATCTCATAAGAGGGGGATAAATTCCTTCTTGATTATTTACTATCCTCTGAATGATTCTCATCATGTCCAATTATAAACTTTATGATTTTCCAATTAAAGATAATATTTGATTATGTCAAAACATAATGTTCGTCATGTAGGATACTATGATAACCTCATGTCTAAGGATCGATAACATAACTATTATGAGATCACTAATGACATTAACCCATGTAATATCTTATAGCAGGCCTATCCAGTACTCTGTTCTTTAATAAGTACTTATAAGTTTGATTTGTGTCACCATATATAATTATCCCATGATTATCAATTAAACTTATATTAGCATTTATTTATCAATATTCCTTTAATGATAAATGAATTGGGATGTAACATGCCAACAATATAATAACATAAAGAAAACCTAATTTTATAAAATGAAATGTGACATTACATAAAGAACCAAATGTTTGGCCTAAGGCATAACCACTAACACTCTCCCACTTGCACTAGGCCTAATCATATAAGTGCCTAATACCCATGGACCTAGTATGTTCATCATGTTTGGCTTATGGGAAAGCCTTTGTAAGTAGATCAACAATGTTGTCATCTGTTGGTATTTTGTATATCTTGAAATCTCCTCTTTCAATGATTTCACGAATGAGATAAAAATGCTTAAGTATATGTTTGGATCTTTGATAGGATCTGGGCTCTTTAGCCTATGTTATAACACCATTATTGTCACAATAAAGGTCTATAGGATTTATGATACTAAGAACTACTCGTAGTTTAGTAATGAATTTCTTGATCTATACTATTTCCTTAGCTGCATCTGATGCAGCTATATACTCAACTTCTGTTGTAGAATCAGCGATGGTGCTTTGTTTTGAACTTTTCTAGCTAAAAGCACCTCCATTTAACCCAACACATATCTGACCTGCAATCTATAGTCATCTTTGTCAAATTGGAAGCTTGCATCTATGTAACTAATTATTACTAGCTTATATTCCAATCCTCTATATACTAAGAATGTATCATTGGTTCTTCTTAAGTACTTAAGGATATTCTTAATGGCTATTTAGTGACTTTTACCAGGGTCTGATTGGCATCTGCTTGTCATGCTCAATGCATATGAAATGTTCCATCTAGTATATAAAATGGCATATATGATAAATCCTATAGCCGAAGCATACAAAATTATACTCATACAGTCTCGCTCATCGGATGTCGTAGGACATTAAATCTTGCTAAGAGTAATGCCATGAGACATTGGCAAAAATCCTCTTTTAGAATTTTACATGCTAAACCTATTCAATACCTTATCTATATAGATCTTAATCCAAAGGATATAAGCAGCTTCACCTAGATCTTTCATTGAAAAAGATTTCTTTAGCCAATCTTTGGTCTTTTGCAATATAGGGATATCATTCCTAATAAGTAATATATCATCGACATACAAGATGAGAAACATTACTGCACTCCCACTAACCTTCTTGTATACATAAGGTTCATCTTCATTTTTTATGAATTCAAACTCTTTGAATGTTTCATCAAAATGAAGATTACATTTTTGACAAGCTTGCTTTAATGTATAAATGGATCTTCATAGCTTACATACCTTCTTGGAATTCTCAGGATGGACAAAACCTTTAGATTATGTCATATACACATCCTTATGTAAGTTTCCATTAAAAAATATTATTTTGAAATCCAATTGCCATATCTTGTAGTCATAATACATAGCAATAGCAATAAGAATACCATGAGTTTGCTTGAAACCTTTTGCAATAAGTCTTGCTTTAAAGGTATGTACTTTCGTATCCATATCAGTTTTCTTCTTGAAATCCCATTTGTACCCATTAGTTTTAATTCCTTCTTGAAGCTATTTCTAATGCATAGCCTCAAAAGGATAAATGAAGATCTATTTGGCTCATCATTGATCAAACCATATCTAATAAAGTTCGATTCCTTCTTTTAGAAACACCGTTCCATTATGGCGTCCTTAATGGAGTTAATTGTGAAACAATTCCACAATTTCTAAGAAGATCATCAAACTCTTAGCTCAAGTATTCACTACCCCAAACAGATCGAAGTGCTTTAATAGTTTTACCAAGTTGATTTTGAACTTCATTTTGAAAGGTTTTAAACATTTCAAATGATTCGTGTTTATGTTTCATTAGATAGACATAGCTATATATACTGAAATCATCAATGAAAGTAATAAAGTATTGAGATCCTTCCTTGGCATTTATACTTAATGCATTAGGTTTCAAAATAGTAAATGAAAATTCACAATGGAAAAATAAAAACCCACCACAGATCCAAGCGATCTAATTGATTCAATAGAAAGAGAAGTGTAATGATTACCAACCTCTTGAAGCACAGATAAATCGAATTGTAAATTCGACCTCACACGAAATGACACCCTTTACCGGTATCCACACGCGAATGCAATGAAGAGAATTGTTTGGGGTGCTATCTCCCTTCTTTGGTGCTAGGGTTTAATTTCTCTCTTTTTTAAGGTTACAAAAGAAAAACAATTTTTTTTTCTTTCTTACTTAAGTGACAACTGCCACTCACCTTTTATGCTTAATTAGGTTTTAATATATATATCACCATATATATATATATATAATTGACCTAACCCTAATTTAGAAAGAGAAAACTTCGAGCCCATTTTTCTTATTAAAATAAGAAATACTTTATTTCCTATTTAAATAAGAATAATAATGTTAATCTTAAATATTATTATTATTATTATTTTATTTATTTCAAATTTTAATTTATCACAAAATAAAATTTGAAATGCCTGAATTAACCCTTAGTCTATTCATCACTTTTTATGTATGCGACCCAATAGGTTTATATTATATTGGCAGTGGGCCCCAATCCCATCACGGGCTCACAAGTCATAAGCAGCCTCTAGCAAGACATTATGACTACCCGAATAATATGAATATCGATAATTCGATTTTAACCTAATAGAACATGTTATAATCCCTTTGTCATATGATATCTTGTTTGAACATAAGTCATGGTCCATGTCAAACTTATATAGTCCAAACATATAATTTCTCGATTACTAAGTAGATTGATAATATCAAATGATATTGATTGCTCCATCAATTCATTTGAGCACGGCCATACATTTCTTAGTCTTACTTATTAAGGGGCCCAATAGATATCTCTCTCATAAGAGAGGGACAATTTTTTTCTTGATTATTCAATATCCTCTGCATGATTCTCATTATGTCCAATCATAATCTTTATAATTATCCGATTAAAGATAATGTTTAATTATGTTAAAACATAATGTTCGTAATGTAGAATACTATGATAATTTTAGGTCTAAGGATCGATAATATAACTATTATAAGATCACTAATGACATTAACCCATGTAGTATCTCATTACGGGTCTATCTAGTACCCTGTTCTCTAACAAGTACTTATAAGTTTAATTCATATCACCATATATAATCATCCCATGATTATCAATCAAACTTATACTAGTCTTTATTTATCATTATTCATTTAATGATAAATGACTAAGGATAGTCAAAATAACATTAGATTGTTATTTACAGACATTATTATAACGTAACATGCCTACAATATAATAACATAAAGAAAATCCAATTTTATAAAATGAAATATGACATTACATAAAGGGCCTAATGTTTGGCCTAGGGCATAACCACTAACATAATGGGCCACATGCATCAATATGTATAAGGCCTAATAAATCAATGGCCCTTTCACTATGTCCAGTGAAAGGATCCTTTGTCATCTTGCCTAATAAACAATTTTCACAATTTTCAAATGATTCAAAATCAAATGATTCCAAAAGTCCATCTTGATGAAGTTTTGATATGCGTTTCTCATTTATATGACCAAGGTGACAATGCCATAAATATATTTTATTCAAATCATTGCGTTTGGATTTCTTTGTAGTTATGTTATATATATCCTGATTGTTGGATTTTTCTAGATTTAGAATCTAAAGGCCATTATATGAATCAGCAATACAATAAAAGTATATCATCATAATAACTAGAACATTTCTAATTATTAATAAGAAAAGAAAACCTTCATCATCCAAACAAGAAACTGAAATAATATTCCTACTTAAAGTAGGAATATAAAAGCAATTATTCAAAACTAATAAAAGCCCATTAGGCAAAGTCAACTCATAAGTCCCTATAGCTAAAGCAACAGCTCTTGCTCTATTTCCAACTCGTAGGTCCACTTCACCTTTTTCCAGTTGCCTACTCTTTTGAAGTCCCTACATATTTGTACAAATGTTAGAACCACATCCAGTATCTAATATCTAGGAAGTAAAAGTAGATAAATTAATTTATATAACATAAATACCTAAAGAGTAGTCTCATTACTCTTTTTCTTCTTCAATTCTTCCAAGTAAAGCTTAAAATTCCTCTTTTAATGACTAGGTTCATTGCAATGGAAGCAAACTCCCTCCTTTGGAGCTTTTGCCTTGGGTTTAGGTCCAACTTGTGCCTTAGGCTTGCCAGTAAATTTTTCCTTAGCCTTACTCTTATTTTTCATCCCCTTTTCTTTTATTAACCATAAAAATATGACTCGGCTTTTTCTTAATGCTTTGCTCAACTGTTTTAAACATTACATGTAGCTTAGCAAGGGATTTCTCTATATTATTGATATTATAATTCATAACAAACTGGTTATAACTATCAGGCAATGAATTAAGGATCAAATCCGTGGCCAGTTCTAAGTGATGGGAAATTTAATCCTTTTAAGGTAATCAATATAGCCTTTCATTTTCAGAACATGAGAGCTTACTGGTGTACCTTCAACCATTTTATAAGAATGCAAAGCTTTGGTAGTCTCATACCTATCTTTTCTTTTTTGTTGTTGGAATGTCTATTTGAGATAATTTGTCAACTCGTAAGCCTCTAAATGCTCCAGATCCTTTTGAAGTTTTGGGCACATTGTGGCTAATATAAGGCATCCCACATCAACAAAATTATTAACATGTTTCTTTTATTTGTTCTTGACTACCATTTGGGCATCAACAGGCGGGACAAAAGGAATAGGGTCATCGAACACATATAGCTTCCGTTCTTGCTTAAGAACAATTCACAAGTTCCTAAACCAATTAAGGAAGTTAGTGCCATCTTCTTTTAGTTTATCATTCTCAAGGATTGATCGCAGTGATAGTGTGGAAGTATTATTTGAAGCCATTAATCCATAAATATGCAAAATAAATATTAAAATTAGTACCAATTTCATTTTAGGGTATTTCTTAAAACTCCCACTAAAATATTTACCCTCAATATTAATTACAACAATTGTACTGATTTAGTGGGCTAAGATCCATATTTCACTTAATTCTAATTCAACTTTGGCATGACACATAAAATAAAGTTATTTAGGTAGATAACTCCTTACAATTACATGTTATGTAACTCTTAGATTCTTTATAGGATTTTGACATCATATATCCTAGCATGTTATAATCCCATCTAATGCTTTAGGCCTAAAACCATTTTGATAGTCTAATTATGTCTAACAATTTTAAACACATGGGTAACACCATTACCCATCCTATCTTACTATGATAACCTAATGTACTTCGCTTTGGCAGAACCTACATTTTGGTGATCTTAGTCTTGATAGGTGTTATAATTATGGGTGGCATAAGACTTAAAATTTTGGTGAGGGAATTTTAAATTTTAAGTGAAGATGTCTATTTATTTATATACCATGCATCATCCATACATGGCATCTTATACACATATATAATCATTCATCGCATCGCATCCCATACCGATATAATATGCATAATATATAAAACGTGTCATAGCATGGCCAAAAACTATATGATCTTCATAAGCCAATATGAAGATCAAAGGTTAATCCTAGATAGAATTACATAAACTTGTCTTGATTAACAACTTCCACTTTGCACCTCCATCATCATGGAATTGGATTGATCCCCTTCATGGTCTTTATGAAATTCCTTTATCTTCATTACAATAATGAAATAAACTATTCTGCTAAAACTATTAGTAAAATAAAATTACAACAAAAGAATAACATGTAGGTCGTATTTAAAATTACAAACCCATAAAATGAATAAATAAAACAAATACCATCACAAGGGTCTCAATTTTGCCATGCTATACACTATGCAAAGACATCATACATAAATCAATTAAAATAAAGTCATATTATATCATGCTCAATTAATAGCATTAAATTGATGTATTAAAATTGGCAAATAATAACTTTAATGATATATTAGGTGCTATGATTAGATAACACGGTGGTCCCGCTATTGTTTAATCTCATGAACAATTTTCTACCCAAAACCCTATTATGTATCCTTAAAAATCGATTTCGTTGATCAAATAAGTTATTGTTTGATCACATTAAACATTCATTAATATATATAAAATGCCACCGGAATTAATTGAATACCGATTACATATTTAATCACATGATATTTCGTTTAATCATATTACAATAGAAATATCACACACATGTTAATCATATTAACATCTATCAATTTTGTAGCCTATATACAAAATATTATAAATATCAATCGATTAATTACATTTATATCTTATATAAATAGATTGATTTTTTTCATATCTCATACAAACATATTAATATTAATGATTAAAACAATTATTAAATCATCATGTATCAACATACATGCTATTCATATCATATGAAATCAATTTTATACACATCACATATATATAAAAGATGATAATTGAATTAATTGAACTCTTAAATGGCTTTGATACCACTGTTGGATTTCAAAATAATAATTAAAAATAAAATCATAGCAGAAAATAGAAATCCACCAGGATCCATGAGATCCAATTTATTCAATAAGAAGGATGTAATGATTACCAACCTCTCGAAGTGCAAACAAATTGAATTTTTAGGTTCAGCCTCATGCGAAACGACACCCTCTACCAGTATCCACATGCAAATATAATGAATAAAATTACCTAAGGTGCTAGCTCCCTTCTTTGGCGACTAAGGTTTTATCTTTTTGTATTTTTCTCAATGTTACAGAAAAATGATTTTTTTCTCCTCTAAAAATGATGACTGCCACTTTTAATATGTTTTTCATTAGGGTTTAAACTATACATATCATGATATCTAAATGTGATCTAACCCTAATTTAGAGAGAGAAAGAATTTTGGGCCCACATTTCTTATTAAAATAAGAATTATAACATTAAATTTTAAAATTTTATTTCAAATTTTAATTTATCATAAATAAAATTTGAAACTCCCAAATTAACCCTTAGTCTATTCATCACATTCTATATATGTGACCCAATAGGTTCATATTATGTTGGCAGTGGACCTTAATCCTATTACGAGCCCATAAATCATAAACGGCCTCTAGAAAGACATTATAACTACCCAAATAATATGAATATCGATAATTCGATTTTAACCTAATAGAACATGTTATAATTCTTTTTTCTTATGATATCTTATTTGAATATAAGTCATGGTCCATGTCAAATTTATATATTTCAAACCTATAATTTCTTGATCACTAAGTAGATTGATAATATCATGTGACATTGATCGCTCTATCAATTTATCTAATCATGGCCAAGCATTTCTCAGTCCTATTTATCAAGGACCCCAATAGATATCTCTCTCATAAAAGAGGGATAAATTCCTTCTTGATTATTCACTATCCTATGCATGATTCTCATCATATCCAATCATAACCTTTATGATTATCCGATTAAAGATAATGTTTGATTATGTCAAAACATAATGTTTGTCATGTAGGATACTATGATAACCTTAGGTCTAAGGATCGATAACATAACTATTATGAGATCACTAATGACATTAATCCATGTAGTAACTCATAGCGGGTCTATCCAATGCCCTATTCTCTAACACATGCTTATAAGTTTGATTTATACCACCATATATAATCATCCTATGATTATCAATCAAACTCATACTAATCTTTATTTATCATTATTCCTTTAATGATAAATGACTAAGATAGTCAAAATAACATTAGATTGTTATTTATAAACATTATTTTGATATAACATGCCAATAAGATAATAACATGAAGAAAACCTAATTTTATAAAATGAAATGTGGCATTACATAAATGACCAAATGTTTGGCCTAGGATATAACCACTAACAAAACCTGCCAAGGAGGGAAAGGAGGTATGAGCTAGAAAATGATTATATTGAGGAAGAGGATAAAGAATATGTTCCTTCTATGATGAATATGAAAAGTAGGGGTCTTAGTGCCGAGGATGCAACCTTCAAGAAAATGGAAGAGAATATTAAAGCAATGTCTAGGTTATTGTCTGTTGGAAGTGAAATGAACCTTGAAGATAGAGATTTAGATGGAGAAGAGCCACTATCCCAAAGCTTTAAGATACTTAATCTGCTAAGATTTAATGGTACTTCAGATCCTTCTACATATGTTAAGCAGTATACACTGATCATGAAAGGTACCATATTGACTAGGAAACAAAAAGTGGAATATTTCTATCTAACCTTATTAGGTCCCCTAATTGATTGGTATCACAGGTTGGAAGTCTTTGAAAGACATAACCATAGAAGCTGAAGGCGAGTAATTAGCCAGAAGGGCCAACAATAAAGGTGTAAGGAGGAAATTTTGTAATAACAAGGCAATTGAAAGTAGTAGTAGAGCAAATATAAATGGAAAAATAGCTGAAGTGTCTACAAAAGAGTTTAGTTAGAGGCACTATTCCAACCTCAGGAAGTCATTGTCTTGGGTTTTGGATCGGTTGTGTAAAAAGGGAAAGTTATAGCCATTGCCTTCGAGACCTGCTAAGAGTCAAGGGTTTCCCCAGCATAAACAGGATCAATATTGTGCCTACCACCAGTATACCAAGCGCCTCATCGATTATTGTTGAACCTTGAAAAATAAGATTCTGGATCTAATAAACAGTAAACAGATTTAAAATCCTGAAAATAGACAGAAAAAAAATAAAATAGGGTATAATGCCATTCCACCTTCAATATTCATGATTGGGTCTAATATGATCGAGTGGTATATGATGAGAGACCTATATGGGAATGAGTATGTAGTCGTTACTCATTCCACCCCCAAAGTAACAAAGCCAAGTGAAGAAAATTAGCAATTTCTATGATTAATTGTTGGGATTCCCCCACTGAGAGCGAATATGAAAAGGCTATGTTGTCTATTGATATCTAGAGTTCAGCTAGTGAAAGTGAATAGGAAGTAAAGGAAGAGAAGAAAGTGAAGGCAGTCATTAGAAGTGGAAGGGTGGCCCCTAAAATTGAGAAACAACCAGCTTTTACTACACTACCCATAGAGAAAGAGACTGGAGAGAACCAAATCATAAAGCAGCTAAATAAGACACAAGCCTAGATCTCTACTTAGGATTTATTGAGATGGTCTTTGTCGGATAAGAAAAAGTTAGTTAAAGCATTGAGTGAGTCAACTATGGCTACTACCATTTCACCTTTTGAATTGCCAGATCTAGTTAAAGGAGGAACGAGAGAGAATGTTGTATATTCTAATGCTGATCTGCCTGCTGAAGGTAGAAACCACAATTGTCCTCTCTACATCAAAGCTCAAGTAAATGAAAGGCATAGAACATGCATAATGGTGGATAATGTGTCATCTATCAATGTGTGTCTCCTAGTTGCAATTCTTTCTTTTGGGCCGAATAAAAGCATGCCGAACAAGTCAGATTTGACCATTTCCTCCTCTGATAATTTGAAGAGGCAAGTTGCTAGGACCTTCAAAGCTATAATGAAGATAGGGCTAATTGAAACTGGAGCTAAGTTTGTGGTGTTACCTATTCTCGCCAACTTTTTTGTAGTACTTGGAAGGCTATGGTTCCATAAGTTAGGAGGACTGTCCTCTACTCTACATCAAATGATCAAGATACCTCATGATGGTCAGGTGGTTATCATCAAAGCTGCAAGAGAGAATCAGGTATCTGTGATAGAAATAGCTAAGCAGCCTTTCAGTGGGTTCTATGTATTTGTGATCAATGATCAAGAAAGTGAAGGTAGTTTTGTTGATAGCCCATAAGTAATCAATATGTTAAAGAAAATGTATTTCTTGCCTAGAGCTGGTTTGGACAAGAATTCTCAAGATTCACCTTAACTAATTTGTAGAAATAGTAGAACTAGGTCGAACAAAGAGAACTATGTGATTAATTTCTCAATGTTGAAAACAAAAATATAAAGTAAATGGGGGTTTTGAATCTTTGGATTAAAACTAAAAGTAAATTAGAAAGAAAAAATATTAAATTAAATGAAAATCAATCTTACCAAACTTCCAATTCAAAGGTATAATTCTCATCCGATTGCAACTTTGATTATAGACTTAAAGATTAATTTCTCAATCCAAGAACTTAGTCTACTTAATCGGAAAAGCCGTAGAAAGCACTAATTCTCCTAATGTAATTGACTCAAACAAAGCATTTAAAATCAAATCTTACCATTAATTTAACTGGGCACGATAGCGTTCTATATCAATTCAATGATAGCAATAAGAATTAATGAGAATGACTAAGAAAAAAATTAATTGATCGAGATAGCTACAATTCAATTAACTTTGCACTTTTATTTCCCTAGAATCTATTATGCAAGCTATGTAAATCAGAAAGCCTAAATCACACACACATAAGCTAATTTCTTGCTACCAAAATCAATTATTCATGACAATTACGGATCACAAACTCATGGATAGCAATAGAAAAATTAATATTGAATTAAGGCATCAAGTTAATCAATATGAATAATTCATAGAAAATAAGAACAATAAAATAAAAATTACTTAGATTGATGAAATCCCTGTTGAGTTCAAAGCCTCACAAAATTACAATTGGAATCAATTCACCCTTGAATTGGAATTAAAAGCTTAGCCACTCATGGTAAAAATCAAAAGCACTGTCAAAGAGAAGAGATAGAACTCCGAATTCCGAATCAAGAACTCCCGAATTAAAACCAACTCTACTAAGAACTAAATGCAAGTTTATATATATTGGAAAGGAGAGTCAAAACAAACAATTGTTTCCTCTTTCAGTAGACTTCCAATAGAAGTAAAAGACTTCCTGTATAAGAATTTTGGATAATCCTTACGTGCCTTGGAAAAATTCTTGATCGGTGGAGTAAAATAATAATCGGTGGAGTAAAGCCTTTTTCTTCTTCTTCTCACTCCATGAAGTAACATTGTTACTCCACCTAGTGTTTTGACACTCCACCTAGTGGATTTACACTCCACCTAGTGTTTTGCTTCTACTAGAAAACATGAATTGCTCTCTCTTTGCAAAGCTATCCCAAAAGCCAAACTTTCATTTAAGCCCTTCTAACTTTCTTTTCTTCTTTTAATTAGATCCTAAAAATATCAAAAATGCTTAATTAGACAATTAAAACATCAATTGAAGAAACCAACTATTAAAACAACTAAATTAACACAAAACTATCCTAAAAATGTAGTAAAAATACATTAAAAACATAGTTAAATTCACATTTATCAAATACCCCACACTTAGCTTTTGCTCATCCCTGAGCAAATCTGAACAAACCAACTTCTCAGAATAATTAAACTCAAAATTAGATTTAAATAATTCAAGATTAAATTCAACATTTAACAAGAGCACTCAATAAAATCATGGCTAAAATAAACTCAAATAAGGAGATAAGAATCAATTTTCATATGTGTAAGACCAAAACAATTTAAGCAATTTTCAAAAAAAAAAACACCAATGCATCTCATAATCAAGTTTTAGAATTGAAGTATACTAAGTACACTTAAGGTTTCGCACTTAAAACTTTAGAAATACTATAGGCCTCTCCTTTAGCACCGGAACCCAAAGTTCATCTCCACTAAACAACTCAAAGCAAAACATAGAATCACTTAGATCTTAATTGGGTTGTAATGAGGTTTAAAGTATTGGCTATTAAAGAATGGTCAAAAGATAATCAAAGAGAATTATCCACTCCTTACTTGAATAAATCACATTTCTACATTTTCAAAATATTAAACACAATTCCCTCGTCAAACTTGCTTATTTGATATTCTTAAGCATTGAACAAACCCAAATTAGAAGTAATAAGACTGACATCCCTCTTTTTTATGAGAAGTCCCAATTTCTTTCCCTTTTTAACTACCCACACTTAAAATTTTGCCATATGCTAGCTTTATTATTATTATTTCTTTCCTTTTTTTTTCTTTCTTTTTTTTCTTTTTTTTTTCTTTCTTTTTTTTCTTTTAGCTTCTTTTGCTAGAAAATTACAGAAACAGGGGTAAAACAAGGATATTTATACAAACACTTGACTTCATCACACAATTTTTGCCCCAAATGATGTAATCATTCTCATTACAGTTAATTGAAATGCCCAATAAATGTAAACTTATCCAAATCTAGAGTGGCCAATTCTAGAGGGTAGATAAAAGTTTTTAGGCTATATGGTTTATGATGAGTGTAACAAAACCAATAAACATGGTACACTTTAAGCATACCTCATTAAGCTCAAATTGGCTAACTAAGGTTAATCATATCAAAAGGGTAGGAAAACAATCTTTTTATTAGCTCAACAACAAAAATCTGCCTAGATCACTTTCTAAGTTGCTTGAGTTGCTTTTATGCTTCGAAGGGTGATCAGGAAGGTTCTAATGTCCTAAAATTCCTTACTCAACTATTTCAATGCATTGGTTTTTCTAAAGTTCAAAAAATGGTCTTTTGTGCTTTAAATATGCAGAAACTAATAATTATAAACCAAGCTGAGTAATAGATTAGCTCAAAATTTTAGTAAACAACCTACTTGACTTACTGCTAAATTATAATCTTGATTATTGCACCATCTAAATTCAATTTCAATTTGTTCAAATTCTGAGAAGAACTGGGGCAAACTAAGCTTTATGTAAGCTAAGTGATACATGCTAATTAACTATGTATTAGAATGCTCTAAGGACAAAAATAACTAAGTAACCAAGAACTAGCAACTATTCATATCATAACTGAGTTAGTTACAACACCAATTTGCTCCTAATATTACTATTACACACCAAAAAGTAAACTAAAAATGAAAATAAAACAACATAAAACAAAAGATCATAAGTGTTTTCATAATATAAAGAAAGATAAAAAGTAGACTTCTTGGATTTTAGCAACACTCTAGAGCTCAGAGAAGTTCTACCCCCCTCACAAAAATTGTTCTTGTCCACATCAACTCAAACTTGGTTCACTCGGATGGCGGAAGCGGTGGTGGTGGGAAATGCCTCCAAAACTCAACATTGAATTTTTCAAAGTCCCTATGCAGGTCTCCAATATCATCTCGTATATTATCTAGCCTCCCTATGACTTGATTCATGAAAGTCACAAGTATTGGAGGAACTTCTGGCTGTTCATGAGTTGGGGCAGCGACTGGAGCAAGAGGTTGTTACGTTGGACCGGCTGGTTCAGGTGCATCGTCTTCTGGTTCCTCGTCGCGATTCCGGCCAATAGTGATTAAGTGTAAATACTTATCCCGGGTGGACCAATGCCTCCTAGGTTTCAACACTAAAATTTTCATTCGGGTTAGCATACCATAATCAATAAATTTGATCTCACCGAGGGATTTTCGCGTGTCCATATGCCCCACATGGTTAGCCATAATATTTGCTACCCATCCTAAGGATGTCTTTTTGATTTTGGGATTCTTCTTTTGTAATTCCTCAATTTTGCGACATAAAAGCATAGCATCATTGATCTTGATTTCTTCCACCATACACCTTAGAAGCATACATTCTTCAGCATTAATTGCACCTGTATTGCCAAGACAACTAAAGAATGTGATGGATAAAAATCTATGTAAAATTCTGAGTGCATGGCTGCCTAAAGCACGTGCTTTCATTTTACTTATCCTGTATTCAATTGGATTGAGGGGATCCTGAATAAATTCCCAGTTCTCTTGATGTGTAGCATTTGGTAACTCTCCTATGGCATTGGTTGGGAAGCCCAATTTCTCAGCAAAATTAATGGCGGTGCCTACCAAGCTTAAAGCTTATAGTGCCTAAATCTTGCTCATCTTCAAATGTTAGCTTAAAAAAAGTGAAAAATTACATCGCAATATAAGGGTAAACCTCAGGTGTCTTGAGAATGAATCGCTCCCAGCCAATGTTTTTTATAAGAGGGTATATTTCATCCCAAAGGTTGCCAACTGCAATTTCCAGGAAAAACTCACGGAGGTATACCGGCTTCTCAAATTTCATGTCCTTGAAGTTCTCGTACAATTCTACATTTTTGTCATCAATGTACGTAGGAATAGGCCTTGCTGAATATGTGGATGCCTCCTTAGTTCTTGCTTTTTTTGGTGCCACTACACAAATATAACAATGCTAAATTAAATGATAAAGCAAAGGAAACCACAGCTAAGGCATTTGAAACCATTGAATGAATGTAATTTCAATTGTTGTTTAAATGAGAAATGCAACGAATGAGTTAATAAATAAATGGTAATGAGGTGCAAATATGATGGGTTGAGAAAAGCAAAGGTCATGAGAAGGACATGATGACTTAAAATAAAGCAATTAGTTAAGCTATTTATCTTTCAGACATTTGATCAAACATGTTATGTGCATGAATTTATAAAGCTCTAACTAATATAACTTTAACTATCCCAAACAAAAATTGATATCAAAATATGCTATTACATGCACCTAACTCAATTACAAGCACAATAACCTTAAATCATGTCAAGAACAATGCAAAATCTTATTTCAAAATAAGTATGAATGCATAAATTATGTGGAATAGATTAAGAACCCAACAAAGAAATTAAACAATTCAAAGGTACAAAGGAACTTACTTGAGTGATGAGTGAATGTAGAATGAAGATCTAGCAAGCAAAAGACTTATTTGATGGAGTGGATTTTAGAGAGGACGAATAAGACATTTATCAATCTGTGAAAACAAGCAAATAAAAGAGAATGCGTGAAAAAATGAAGAGAGGGGTCATTTATAGGGCATTTAATCGGTGGAGTGATCCACACTAGAGAGGGGTAAATTGAACCAACAAATTGGTGTTTAACTAGGGCTGGCCGAAATTCCCAAGAGCTAGCTTAGGAGTTGGCGCAAAAGGGAGAGAGAGATTAAGAGAAAAGACTTTCTTTTTGTTTTAATCACTTAACCCTAATTCTCATTAGTTGGCCTTTTATAGTTAGGTTAAAATTCCAACTCCTTAATGAGATTGGGCTCTTTAAAATTGCTGGATAATTATTAATTGGGCCTCTGGAATTAATTATAATCATTTGGGCTTAATTAAATCCAATTTAAACCTTTTCATAAAAGTCTATGCACAAAACTTACAAACTAGGCCCTTTGTGCAACTAATTGGATTTAAACACCCAAATGGATTCCAAATCCAACCAAATTAAATATGTGGGTTCCATAACAATTTTGTAATATATATAAATTAATTTGGTCCATTAAATAGGCCATTAAGGCCTTCTGTTCTGAGGTAGGCATGTGGCCCTTATAGAAGGGCTTTCGCCAACTGCTTCATTCCTCTGGCCCTTAATAATTTCTCCAATGGACTTATTAATTATTGTACCAGTCCTATAACACTTATAGTAGTCCTAAAACACTTATAAGACAATAATAATTAATCATGAAATACATTATTTCAATTAGGTCCAATTTTGCATAACATTTCTCAAAAGTTTCGCGGATAATTTTATTTGATCATAATTAATTAAACTCTTTAATTAATTATTATCATATTCTCTTCTCTACCTTTATAATAATATCAAATATTATTATCCTTGTCATTTTACCATTTTACCCTTTTCTCTATATGCGTGTGACCCTATTGGGGTTCCTGTCTATGTTGGCTAGTATAATATGTAATTGTGAGTTTTATTCAAACCTCACATGATTTAATCTCCTTTAAATCATTTTATCAATCTCTATTGATATTTTGATAAATCATTATACAAGTCATGATTGGCCTCTAGCTAGGCATCATGAGCTACCCAAATGTCAGGAGAAAGGAATCATGTGGTTTGACTGTACCCTTCATAGAAACAGTTACCGTGCAATTACTCCTTTCACCACTCTTATCTCAATTAGATTCTGAGTATGGATTTCTGTCAACTCATATAAATCTAATTATGTATGTTCTATTAATTTAACCATTGTTCCTAAAATGCCCTTCATGGATCTCCATCCATCTCGGCATATTACTCTGGCCAGATATTCTCTAAACAAGGAAATTATAGAATCATGCGAGATAACTTCCTTTGTTAAATCTGGGATGGTGAATCCTTTGTCAATCACTCAACTATCTTCAAGTAGGTCATGATTATACCCAATCTCCTAACTATGTTCACTCCCAGTTGGAAGTAATCAGTTATGGAGTCAAAGTATACCACTTGCTACTTAAGATAACTTTCAGTGATCTCAAGTCTAAGGATACTTGCACAACCGCTATGAAGAGATTCCTCACTGACATAAATTTAATATCCATGTGAGGATTCTCTATGCAGGTCTCCAATGAACTTGTTTCTTCTAACAAGCATCCACATGTTAGCTTTGATTATCTTCCATAATCACAGTTATAAGAACCACTGCTTGAACCATTCAAGAAGCATAACTTGTGCTAGTCTGTCCGAATTAACAATGTTCTATCTGTTAATTTCTATGACTAGGGATATTTAGATATTAACACATTTTCATGCAATAGACATCTCACATCATGAACACTTTCATGATTGCCTTTGCACTGTGTTTATAATATCTCGAACTTCATTTATTAATTTAAGATTTACAAATTCATATATTTAAACACAGCATTAATAAATGAATGATGCCTTTTATTAAGAATATAAATTTCATACATATGAAAAACATCCCTATTACATGGGCTCTAGGGCATACTCTATAACAATCTCCCACTTGCACTAGAGCCAATCACTCATATGTCTCAGACCCATGCTATTTATATGGTGATCATGCTTAATTTGGGAAAGTGCTTTAGTGAGGGGATCCACCACATTGTCATCTATGGGAACCCTTTCTATTTTCACATCATTTCTAGCTACTATTTCCCTTATGAGATGGTAGCGTCTGAGAACATGCTTCGATCGCTGATGAGATCGTGGTTCCTTTGCTTGCGCAATGGCTCCATTGTTGTCACAATATAAAGGAATCGGATCAACAATGCTAGGCACCACTCCTAGTTCGGTTATGAACTTTTTGATCCAGACTGCTTCTTTGGCTGCTTCTGAAGCAGCAATGTACTCAGCTTCCATCGTGGAATCAGCAGTTGTTTCTTGTTTGGAACTTTTCCAACTAACTGCTCCTCCTCCCATTATAAACACATAACCAGATTGTGATTTACAATCATCTTTGTCAGATTGGAAGCTGGCATCTGTATACCCATTTACTTCCAAACTGCCCTCTCCATATACCAATAATATATCCTTAGTCCTTCTCAAGTACTTAAGAATATTCTTGACAGCTGCCCAATGTTCCTCTCGAAAATTGGATTGGAATCTGCTTGTGACACTCAAAGCAAATGCTACATCTGGACGTGTACATAACATAGCATACATGATAGAACCAATTGCAGATGCATATGGTATTCTATTCATGCTCTCTCTATCCTCTAGTGTCTGTGGACACATAGACTTAGAAAGGTGTTTCCCATGCACCATGGGTATAAACCTTTTCTTAGAGAGATCCATATTGAACCTCTTCAATACTTTATCTATATATGTACTCTAAGAAAGACCTAGCAACCTATTGGATCTATCTCTATAGATCCTTATTCCCAGAATATAGGATGCTTCTCCAAGGTCTTTCATGGAGAATTGCTTGGATAACAATATTTTAACAGATTGGAGAAGAGAAATGTCATTTCCCATGATCAATATGTCATCTACATATAGAACTAGGAAGACAATTGCGCTCCCACTGACCCTTTTATACACACAAGGTTCATCTTCATTCTGTGAGAAACCAAACTCTTTGATTGTCTCATTGAATCGTATGTTCCAGCTCCTAGAGGCTTACTTCAATCCATAAATGGATCTTTGAAGCTTGCATACCTTTTCGCCATTTCCTGATGTGAATCCTTCTGGTTGTGTCATATACACATCCTCGGTAAGATTTCCATTAAGGAAAGCTGTCTTCACATCCATTTGCCAAATCTCATAATCATAATGAGCTACAATGGCTAAAAGTATTCTTATAGACTTAAACATTGCTACAGGAGGAAAAGTTTTGTCATAGTCAATACCTTCTTTTTGACAATAACCATTTGCTACTAAGCAAGCTTTATAGGTAACTATATTACCTTCCATGTCAGTCTTCTTTTTGAAGACCCATTTGCACCCTATGGGTTTTATCTCTTTAGGTGGTTGAGTTAAAGTCCATACTTTGTTCTCATACATGGAGTCCATTTCAGACTGTATAGCCTTAAGCCATAAATCACGTTCTGAACTGTTCAAAACTTCTTGATAGCTTGTAGGCTCATTGTCCTCTACTACAGTTATGCCTCTATCCGAATCAATGTGAAATCCATATCTCATAGGGATAGAACGCATCCCAGTAGATCTTCTAGGATTTTGTGTATAATCAGGTTCAACTGTAATCTCATCATTATGAAATTCAGTTTTGGGTTCAATCGGTTGATCATCTTCTATTTGTGGGTCTTGAACTTCACCAAGTTCAATTTTACTCCCACTGTCCTCTCGTTGGAGAAATTCTCTTTCCAAGAAGACAACATGCCTTGAAACAAACACCTTTTGTTCTAAGCGATGATAGAAATAATATCCAAACATTTCTTTTGGATATCCCACAAATAAACATTTGTCAAACTTAACATCCAGTTTGTCTGACATTGTCCTCTTCACATAAGCAGGATAACCCCATACTTTCATATGAGAAAGCGTGGGTTTCTTGTTATTCCACATCTCATATGGAGTAACATCAACCAATTTACTAGGAACTCTGTTTAACACATAAACAGCAGTTTCTAGTGCATATCCCCAAAAGGACTTAGGCAAGTCCGCTCGGCTCATCATTGATCGAACCATATCTAATAGTGTTCGATTTCTCCTTTTGGATACACCATTGTGTTGTGGTGTATATGGAGGAGTCCATTGAGATAAAATCCCATTATCTCTAAGATAATCCTGAAACTCTTGACTTAAGTATTCTCCACCTCGATCTGATCTAAGTGTTTTAATACTTTTGCCAAGTTGTTTCTCTACTTCATTTCTGAATTCTTTGAACTTTTCAAATGCTTCAGACTTATATTTCATTAGATAGATGTATCCAAACCTGGAATAATCATCTATGAAAGTAATGAAGTAGGAGTAACCTCCTCTGGCATGTGTAGTCATTGGACCACATACATCTGAATGTATTAAGTCCAAAACCATTTTAGCTCGTTCTCCTTTACCAATAAAGGAAGCTTTTGTCATTTTTTCCAATAAACAAGATTCGCATGTATCAAATGATTCATAATCAAATGATCCCAAATCACCTGACTTGTGCAATTTGGTCATGCAGTTTTCATTTATATGGCCTAAACGACAATGCCATAAGTATGAGGTATTTAGATTATCATGTTTCATTCTCTTGGTATCCACATTATGTACTTCTTTAATTAAATCAAGAACAAATATACCATTCTCAATGATAGCTTTTGCATAAAACATATTGTTCTTAAAAATGTAACAACATTTGTCCTTTAAAGAAATATCATAATCGTTCATCAAGCAACTGAAAGAAATAATACTTTTGGACAGAGCTGGAACATAATAACAATTATTTAATTCCAGTACTAATCCACTAGGAAGAGGCAAATAGTAAGTCCCCACAATTGTTGTAGAGATGTTCTGTCCAGTAGCTGACTGCAAACATATCTCTGCCTTTCCAACTCTTCTAAAGCTTCTAAGCCCCTGTAGATCATTACATAAATGAGATCCACATCCGGTATCTAATACCCAAGATTGTTTTGAAGCAATAGAATAAGTATTAATTTCAATCATATGAATACCTGAAGTAGAAGCATCAACTTGCTTCTTCTCCTTGAGAGAATCTAGATAGGCCTTGCAGTTACGCTTCCAATGACCATCCTTTCCACAATGGAAGCAAGTTCCTTTTGGATTCGCTTTCTTGGCAACCTTCTTCTTAAAGATCCCACCATTCTTTGGCTGCTCCTTGGTTATCTTCTTCTTCTTTTGCTTCTTGCCTTTAGTAGAAGTGACAACCATGACACTTTTTATATCCTTCTTAAATGATCCATCAGCTGTCTTGAGCATATTGATTAACTCAGGAATGGATACTTGGATCTTGTTCATGTTGAAGTTAAGCACGAAAGGTGCATAACTTGGAGCCAATGAGTACAAGATTAAATCTATGTATAGATCATTATCCATAACATAGCTAAGTCTACTCAAATGCTCAATATACCCATACATCTTCAATGCATGAGTAGCAGCTGAAGTGCCTTCCACCATTTTGCAGCTAAATAGAGCTCGAGCAATCTCATATTGCTCAGTTCTAGCCTGAGAAGAATAAAGCTCCTCTAGATGCAAAATGATGGTTCTAGCATCCATCATTTCATGTTGCTTCTGAAGCTCCGAGGACATAGCACCCAGCATCAGACATGTTGCTGCTTCACTATCCTCCATGTATTTTCAATAAATGCCTTTGATCTCATCAATGGCATCATCTGGCGGAAGTGGTGGTGGATCTTTTCAGCTCTGAGAATAATTCTCACTTGCCTGATCGAGTCAGAATAGTTGTTGCCAACTAGCTTGTTATCCAAGATTGATTGTATATTAATGTTTGATGTGCTCATGATGATGACCTAGATGTGAAAAAGAAAATATATGAGAGTATGTTCATATATATGTATGCATTAATAAGGTCTTTAATTAATCCATTTACTCCCACTATTTTATTGCGAATTAATAGCCCTCACTATATAATCCGAGAAAACCCGATGGTTTTCTTAGTGGGCCAATATCCAATCCTTGATATGTAATTTGACCTTGACTGTGGTCAACAAGCCAAATTCCATACCCTTGAAAGGTAGATATCTCTATACCAATTGTGTCTCTACACAACTATTGGATCATTAGGTTATCAACTCTTGATGCATGCATATCATATATGCATTCCCTAATCTTGCCTCTAGAACCATTAGCCTTGACTGTGGTCAACAAACTAATGGGCTAGCTAAGATGACCCATTTAATTAGATTTGAACATATTCGATATAATGTGAGCTTGACTGTGGTCAACAACCCACACTATAAAGAACTCTGGTTCTCCTCAAATTAATGGAAGGCTTATATACCTTAGTATTTGTTTGAGGGTTTTAGTTAATTAAGTCTCATCATACATGGTTGGCATACATTGGTATACATCCTATATCTATCACATAAATATAAGCATACAAATATGGTATAGTTATGGACTTTACTACATTGATTTCCCCGAGCCAAAAGGGAAATCAAAAGGTCACACCTAGGTAGTATGCATGATTCAAACAAGAAAATAATTACATTATCTTCAAGCTTGTTGGATCTCCATCCGGCCCATCTTGCTCCTTGATATTGGTCTCCATCTCTATTTCTAATTCTAATCTAAGTAATCTAATTACATATTACAACTTGAAAATAAATACAAACCAAAAACAAGTGGCCGGGACATGAAAGTCCTCATTGGGCCAAAACATGCATTATGCTCAATCACATTGGGCTTTGTCCATAACTAACCATCATGCCAATCATACACCCTTATATGCCTCTCTAATGCATAAAGAAATGGATTACTAACTTTTTTTTAACCTTTGAAACTATATTTTGAGTTATTTTAATAATGTGATCAAATTAGGAAACTTTTTCCATTTTGGAAACTTTCATTTTAGGAAACCTTTTTGCATGCATGTGTTCTTGCCTTAATAATCAATCCAATTGATTATTAATTAAATATAAATTGATTATTTAATTAATTAATCATATTAAATAATTAAAAGAATCAATTTTGGGCTTAAAACCAAGGGTGGGCCGAAACCCACAAAAGTAAACCCTAAGTGTGTTCACACACAAACTGGTTTTATGTCTTTTGGACCATTTGGGCCTTTTGGAATGAGCCAAGCCCACTCCAACCCTTAAAACCCATTAATAAACTTAATTAATGTTTATAATGTTTAATTTAAATCAGCTCCTTGGGCCCACCAAGTCATTCACTAATTTAAACCAAGTCCGTAAACATAATTAACCCATTAAGTGGTTTTAATAAATTAAAATTAATCAAATTAATTTAAGGCCCATTTTAATTAATCCAATTAATTAAAAACACTTTAATATATCATATATATCAGATTTAGAATATCAAAAGTCGTTCTAACCAAGAACACATCAAGAACACACGAAGAACATCAATTTATCAAACTTTTCGACTAAACTAGTTTTCATGCAAAACTGGTTCGATTTTAATTCCGTTCGATCCTACGGCTTAATATCCCATATTAAACACATAAAATATCATCTAAATGATGTTTTAATGGATCCATAAGAAATTAAATTAGAACAGCCCCTTAAATCACCTAGGGTTTCACGCCAAACCCTAATGGGTTTCACGGCAAACCCTAATCACAATCATTCAAAAGTTTCGTTTTTGTTTCCACCAAATTTATTTGATCACACATACAACCAGAAATCAATATTTCTCATTCATGAACAATCAAATCTAATATTTTAAAGTTCATGAAATAAATAACTCAAAATAAAACAAAACTTATTTCGCAGAAAAATATAGAATTGTATATCCATGGCAAAACCTGGCTCTGATATCATGTTAGATTTTAACGGTTACATGCATCACATACATGAGCAGAATTTTAAAATTTTTTAACCATTAGAACTGATCTTGCCATGAATATACAATATAACTGTAAGAGAATAAGAAAAATCACCATTGATTTTTGTTGAATAGTTGATTTTACTTCGCACCGGGTTGTCGCAAACCACAGTGTCCAAAATCGAACACCTCCAATGAGTAATCCACACTAGAGAGGGGTAAATTGAACCAAAAAATTAGTGTTTAACTAGGGCTGGCCGACCCAAGAGCTAGCTTAGGAGTTGGCGCAAAAGGGAGAGAGAGATTAAGAGAAAAGACTTTTTTTTTGTTTTAATCACTTAACCCTAATTCTCATTAGTTGGCATTTTATAGTTAGGTTAAAATTCCAACTCCTTAATGAGATTGGGATCTTTAAAATTGATGGAGAATTATTAATTGGGCCTCTGGAAATAATTATAATCATTTGGGCTTAATTAAATCCAATTTAAACCTTTTCATAAAAGTCTATGCACAAAACCCACAAAATAGGCCATTTGTGCAACTAATTGGATTTAAATACCCAAATGGATTCCAAATCCAACCAAATTAAATATGTGGGTTCCATAACACTTATGTAACATATATAAATTAATTTGGTCTATTAAATGGGCCATTAAGGCCTTCTGGTCTAAGATAGGCGTGTGGCCCTTACAGAAGGGCTTCCGCCAACTGCTTCATTCTTCTGGCCCTTAATAATTGCTCCAATGGACTTATTAATTATTATACCAGTCCTATAACACTTACAGTAGTCCTACAACACTTATAAGACAATAATAATTAATCATGAAATACATTATTTCAATTAGGTCCAATTTTGCAGAACATTTCTCAAAAGTTCCGTGGACAATTTTATTTGATCATAATTAATTAAACTCTTTAATTAATTATTATCATATTCTCTTCTCTACCTTTATAATAATATCAAATATTATTATCCTTGTCATTTTATCATTTTACCCTTTTCTCTATATGTGTGTGACCTATTGGGTTCCTGTCCATGTTGGCAGTATAATATGTAATTGTGAGTTCTATTCAAAACTCACATGATTTAAACTCCTTTAAATCATTTTATCAATCTCTATTGATATTTTGATACATCATTATACAAGTCATGATTGGCCACTAGCTAGGCATCATGACTATCCAAATGTCAGGAAAGTCATGTGGTTTGACTGTACCCTTCCATAGAAACAGTTAACGTGCAATTACTCCTTTCACCACTCTTATCTCAATTAGATTCTGAGTATGGATTTCTGTCAACTCATATAAATCTAATTATGTATGTTCTATTAATTTAACCATTGTTCCTAAAATTCCCTTCATGGATCTCCATCCATCTCGGCATATTACTCTGGCCAGAGATTCTCTGAACAAGGCAATTATAGAATCATGCGAGATAACTTCCCTTGTTAAATCTGGGATGGTGAATCCTTTGTCAATCACTCAACTATCTTCAAGTAGGTCATGATATACCCAATCTCCTAACTATGTTCACTCCTAGTTGGAAGTAATCAGTTATGGAGTCAAAGTATACCACTTGCTACTTAAGATAACTTTGGTGATCTCAAGTCTAAGGATACTTGTACAACCGCTATGAAGAGATTCCTCACTGACATAGATTTAATATCCATGTGAGGATTCTCTATGAAGGTCTCCAATGAACTTGTTCTTCTAACAAGCATCCACATGTTAGCTTTGATTATCTTCCATAATCACAGTTATGAGAACCACTGCTTGAACCATTCAAGAAGCATAACATGTGCTAGTTTGTCCGAATTAACAATGTCCTATCTTGTTAATTCTATGACTAGGGATATTTAGATATTAACACATTTGCATGCAATAGACATCTCACATCATGAACACTTTCATGATTGCCTTTGCACTGTGTTTATAATATCTCGGACTTCATTTATTAATTTAAGATTTTCAAACTCATGTATTTAAACACAGCATTAATAAATGAATGATGCCTTTTATTAAGAATATAAATTTCATACATATGAAAAAAATCCCTATTACATGGGCTCTAGGGCATACTCTCCAACACCCAACAAAGAAATTAAACAATTCAAAGGTACAAAGGAACTTACTTGAGTGATGAGTGAATGTAGAATGAAGATCTAGCAAGAAAAAGACTTACTCGATGGAGTGGATTTTAGAAAGGACGAATAAGATATTTTATCAATCGGTGAAAACAAGCAAATAAAAGAGAATGCATGAAAAAATGAAGAGAGGGGTCATTTATAGGGCACTTAATCGGTGGAGTGAAAGGGCACTAGGTGGAGTGATGGGCACTAGGTGGAGTGTCCTTTCACTTTACCGAGTGTGCCTTCCCTGGATACCAAGACCAATTTTTGCAAAATTAAATCTTTTTTTAAAGAAAACTAAACACTCTGCAAAGTAAATTGACACTCTACCGAGTGTGATTGCACTCAGTGGAGTATCTTTTTACTCCATAGAGTGGTTACACATTGAACTCCAAGCATAAAAACAACACGCCATTTTTTAAAAGAAAACTTAAAATACTTTGCAGAGTAAAAACACACTCTGTCGAGTGTGATTTCACTAGGTGGAGTGTCATTTTACACCATAGAGTATTAGGACACGGCACACTAAAACATAAAACAGAGAAGAATTAAACAAAAACTAGAGAATAAACTATGCTTGAATTATGCAATTTTTAACCTAATCCTCACTAAAAATCATGCTCTCTCTTATAATTAAGATCAGTAATACTCACCTGGTTGAGACTTCAATTTGCACAAAAATTAAATCAAGAACTAATTGCTTGTGTTTTGCTTGATTTTGGTTTTCCTACACTCTGCTGTTGCTAAAATTCCATATGAAGGCTATTCAAATAATGAAATATTCATTCCCTTTATATGAAACACTTGGGACGCCAAAAACTTAAGAAAACTAGAATTGAAAAAAACTTTAAACAACACAAACAAAATTTAATGTGAAAATGAAAACATATTACAAGAAAAGGATTAGAAGAGATAGTTCTGAGTTTTTGTTAGTCCTCAGCTCGACTTTTAGGACTATCTTACTGGTTAAGAAGTACCAGAGTACTGAGGATCATTCAAATGTGTGCTAATGACACATTGAACAATTTCACCCTCATGAAAAATCTTCTAGCGATGGCCATTGACTTTAAGAACTTGACCGGTGTCCAAGCTTTTAATTTTCACAGGCATAAGCTTCAGACAAGAATTGTATAACAACACCTTTTAACCAATCTCAAATTGTTTCCTAATAACACTTTCCTGGGCAAGAACATCTTGCACAATAGAATCCATTACATCAATCTGACAAAGAGAATGCACATCATTAGGGTATTTCATGGCATCAAAAATATTAAACTTAACAATCTCGCCATCAAATTCAACAGATAGGGTACCCTCATCTACATCAATTTTTATCTTTGCCGTTTTCACGAAAGGTCTTCCTAACTAAATCAAAGCTGATTTCGAAGAGGGATTACCTTCCATCTCTAAAATGTAAAAGCCTACAGGAAATATAAGCTCATTGACTTACACCAAAACATCCTCAACAATCCCTAGGGGGTGAATATAAGAACGGTCGGCTAATTGAATAACTACACCAGTCTTTTGCAAGTCATTTAATTTCAACTCTTGGTAAACAGAAAGTGGCATTACATTAATTGAAGCCCCTAAGTCTAACATAGCATGCTCAACTTTCTTTTCACCGATCACACATGGTAATGAAAACATACCTGGATCTTTGCATTTTTCTGGCATATTCTTTTGCAAAATTGCGGACACATTCTTACTTACCTCAACCTTCCCTTGTTCTTTCATCTTTCTCTTGTTGGTACATAGCTCCTTTAAGAACTTTGCATATTTTGGAATTTGCTTGACAGCATCCAACAAAGGAATGTTGATTTGCACTTTCCTAAATGTATCCAGGATCTCCTTTTCTTGCTCATCTTTCTTTGGTTTAGCTAACCTGCTAGGAAATGGAGGGATAGGAGTGTGAGAGGAAAGAGATAAAGGAGGATCGAATGTTACCTTACGCTTTTTTCTAGAGGGAGCTTCTTCTTCTTCATCCTCCTTGCCTATGTTAGCTTCTTTTGATGAAGTTGATCCTGAAGGAAGTTCTTTTCCACTTCTTAGTGAGATTGCACTGCAATTCTCCTTTGGATTTACTTCTGATTGTGAAGGCAACTTCCCAGAATTTTGAGCTTCCAATTTACGAACTGAAGTGGCCAATTGAGTAATTTGGTTGCCTAAATTCTGAATGCTTGTTCTTATTTCCTGAATGTTGGCTCTTGTTTCCTATTGAAATTAAAGAGTATTATTAGCAAGATTTTTAACAATATCTTCCAAAGACATACCTGCAGTTGAAGCTTAAGTTTGTGTAGGGACTGGAGGTGGTCTAGTGAAACTTTGAGGATGTGGCCTTTGTTGTCCTCCTTGATTTCCATAGCTAAAATTAGGATGGTCCCTCCATCCAGGATTGTAATGATTAGAATAGGGATCATACTTCCTTTGAGGTTAACCAGGAAATCCTCCTACAGCATTGGCTTTTTATGTGGAGTCTTGTTGTAATGTAGGGCACATATTAGTAGAATGCCCTTGAAGTGAGCATATTTGACATGCCTTTGTTGTTTGCAGGTTCCTTACAACCATTTGACGAACTAAAGCAGTTAAATCAGAAAGTTGATTTTTAAGTTCACTTACCTCATTAACTTGCTTGGTAGATCCTCCACTTCTTGTACCAAATTGTTGGGAATTCTCAGCCATGTTTGAAATCAATAATTTAGCTTCTTGAGGTGTCTTGTTCACTAAGGCTCAACCACTTGCTGCTTCGATCATACTCCTATCCATTGGTAGTAGTCCTTCATAAAAATATTGAATCAGGAGTTGGTCGGAAATCTGATGGTAGGGAAAACTAGTGCACAGCCTTCTGAATCTTTCCCACTATTCATAAAATGTTTCTCCTGTAATCTGTGTGATGCCATAAATCTCCTTTCTATTGTTGGCAACTCGTGATGCAGGAAAAAATTTCTCCAGGAATGACCTTTTCATCTCATTCCATGTAGTGATTGAATCAAAAGAAAGATAGTAGAGCCAATCTTTAGCTTGATCCTTCATAAAGAAAGGAAAAGCTCTAAGGTTGATTTGCTCCTCAGTCACACCTTATGGTTTCATTCCAGAGCAAACAATGTGGAATTCCATCAAATGCTTGTAGGGATCTTCACCTACACAGCCACGAAAAGAAGGAAGTAAATGAATCAAACAAGATTTTAATTCAAAATCATTTGCAAGGTTAGGAAAAGTAATTGATAAAGGTTGTTGATTCAAATCTGGGGCAGCTAGCTCCTTGAGAGTTATGTCAGCCATCTTTTCTTCAAATTCTTCAAATATAGAAATACCGCCAATTGTCGATTTTATCTTCAACTCTTCTTTAAGGCGTCTTTTCCTTAATCTAGCTTCTTTTCTCAATCGACATGTTGTCTTCTCAATTTCAGGATTATACTGCAAATCAAATGTCTGAGAAGAACAAGTTATAAACAAAAATAGACAAATAAATAAAACAATAAGAAACTAAAAATATAGTTCCCCGGCAACCGCGTCAAATTTTGGATGGGTTGTTGAAGCCCTTCAAAATAAATACTGATTCACCTTAACTAACTTGTAGAAATAGTAGAACTAGGTCGAATCCCAAGAGAACTATGTGATTAATTTCTCAATGTTGTAAACAAAAATATAAAGTAAATGGGGGTTTTAAATCTTTGGATTAAAACTAAAAGTAAATTAGAAAGCAAAAATATTAAATTAAATGAAAATCAATCTTACCAAACTTCCAATTCAAAAGTATAATTCTCAGCCAATTGCAACTTTGATCATAGAGTTAAAGATTAATTTCTCAATCCAAGAACTTAGTCTACTTAATCGAAAAAGCCATAAAAAGCAGTAATTCTCCTAATGTAATTGACTCAAATAAAGCATTTAAAATCAAATCTTACCATTAATTTAACTGGGCACGATAGTGTTCCATATCAATTCAATGATAACATTAAGAATTAATGAGAATGACTACGACAAAAATTAATTGATCGAGATAGCTACAATTTAATTAACTTTACACTTTTATTTCCGTAGAATCTATTATGCAAGCTATGTAAATCAGAAAGCCGAAATCACACATACATAAGCCAATTCCATACTACTAAAATCAATCATTCATGACAATTACGGATCACAAACTCATGGCTAGCAATAGAAAAATTAATATTGAATTAAGGCATTAAGTTAATCAATATGAATAATTCATAGAAAATAAGAACAAGGAAATAAAAATTACTTAGATTGATGAAATCCCTGTTGAGTTCAAAGCCTCACAAAATTACAATTGGAATCAATTCACCATTGAATTGGAATTAAAAACTTAGCCACTCATGCTAAAAATCAAAAGCACTATCAAAGAGAAGGGATAAAACTCCAAATTCTGGATCCAAAACTCTCAAGTTAAAACCAACTCTACTAAGAACTAAATGCACGTTTATATATCTTGAAAAGGAGAGTCAAAACCAACAATTGTTTCCTCTTTCAGTAGACTTCCAATAGAAGTAAAAGACTTCCTGTTTAAGAGTTTTGGACAATCCTTGCGTGCCTTGGAAAAATTTTTGATCGGTGGAGAAAAATAACAATCGATGGAGTAAAGCCTTTTTCTTCTTCTTCTCACTCTGTAGAGTAACATTGTTACTCCACCTAGTGTTTTGACACTCCACCTAGTGGATTTACACCCCACCTAGTGTTTTCCTTCTACTAGAAAATGTGAATTGCTCTCTCTTTGGAAAGCTATCCCAAAAGCCAAACTTTCATTTAAGCCCTTCTAACTTTCTTTTCTTCTTTCAATTAGATCCTAAAAATACCAAAAATGCTTAATTAGACAATTAAAACATCAATTGAAGAAACCAACTATTAAAACAACTAAATTAACACAAAACTATCCTAAAAATGTAGTAAAAACACTTTTAAAACATAGTTAAATTCACATTTATCAATCTTGCTATTGTTGTCTTGATGACTATATAGGTTTTTATCAAACATTGATTGCACTAAAAGATCAAGAGAAGACTACCTTCACTTGCCCTTTTGGCACATTCGTGTATAGGAGGATGCTATTTAGACTTTGCAACACTCTAGCAACCTTTCAAAGGTGTATGGTTAGCATCTTTTCAGATTATATGGAGAAAATAATAGAGATATTTATGGATGATTTTACAGTTTATGGTAACTCTTTTCATGATTGTCTATCTAACTTAGTCAAAGTGTTGAAAAGATGTTTAGAATCTAACTTGGTCTTAAATTATGAAAAATGTCACTTTATGGTAGATCAAGGGTTGATTTTAGGACATATTGTGTCTTCGAAAGGAATTATGGTAGACAAGGCTAAATAGATGTTATTCAATCTCTACCTTATCCCATAAGTGTGCAAGAAGTTTGTTCTTTTCTTGGACATGCAGGTTTTTACAGGCACTTTATTAAAGATTTTTACAAAATCACCCAACCATTATGCAAGTTTTTGCAAAAAGATGTGGCATTTAAGTTTGATCAAGCTTGTAAGGATGCATTTGATGAGTTAAAGGGGAAGTTGATATCTGCACCCATAATCCAGCCACTTGACTAGAATTTCCCATTTGAGATTATGTGTGATGCCAGCAACCATAATGGGAGCTATCCTCGGGCAAAGAATTGGAAAAAAATCACACATGATTTATTGTGCTTTAAAAATGCTAGATAGTGCCCAAAGTAATTATTCTACAACAAAAATACTTTTAGCGTTTGTTTTTGCTTTAGAAAAGTTCCTTCAATATTTGTTGGGAACTAATGTAATTATTTTTTCTGATCATGCAACATTGTAGTACCTGTTGAAGAAAAAAAAGCCAAACCACACTTGATTTGATGGATTCTTCTATTGTAGGAATTTGATATTGAGATTAGAGATAAAAAGGGATCGGAGAATTTAGTGGCACTTGTTTGTTGTTGAATGAGGAAGCATTACCTTTGAATGATGAATTTCCTAATGAGCATTTATTTGCTGTGAATTTGATCAACCCTTAGTATGCTGACATACTTAATTTCTTAGTTACAGGTGTTGTCTTAAATGAGTTATCTAGGTTTGAGAAGGATAAATTGAAGAGAGATGCCAAATACTTTATGTGGGATGAACTGTATTTATGGAAGTATTATTTTGACCAAATTATTAGACATTGCATTCTAGCAAATGAAGTATAATCCATACTAGAATTTTGTCACTCAGAGCCATATGACGGCCATTTTTGTCTGAAGAGAATAGCTCAAAAAGTATTAAAGTGCCGTTCGTTTTGGCCTAGTTTATTTCGTGATGCATATTTGTTCTATAAGTCTTGTGATAGCTATTAAAGGATAGGTAACATGGGATACAGAGATCAAATGCTACATACATCTATATTAGCTTGTGAAATATTTGACGTGTGGAGTATTGATTTTATGGGTCTATTCCCATCTTTTTTTGGCAATTTTTATATTTTATTTACTATTGATTATGTTTCTAAATGGGTTAAGGCAAAGGCCATAAGGATTAATGATGCTAAAACTATTATGAATTTTGTTAAAACCAATATATTCTGTAGGTTTGGTACACTAAGGGCCTTATCAGTGATAAAAGGATGTATTTTTGTAATAAAGTTATGTAGGCTCTACTGAAGAAGTATGGTGTCACCCATCGCCTATCTACTGTTTATCACCCTCAAACTAGTGGCCAGACTGAGATTTCAAATAGAGAGGTCAAGTGTATTTTGGAGAAGACGGTGAACTTAACCTAAAAAGACTGGAGTTTTAAGTTAAGGGATGCTTTTTAGGCTTACAGGACAACTTATAAAACACCTATTGGTATGTCCCCATATCGACCAATCTATGAAAAGCCTTGCCACTTGGCAATGGAGTTAGAGCACAGAGCATTTTAGGCTATTAAATGGTGTAATATTGTAAGGCCCCAACATACAACCTAGTGGTAATTGGGTATGGTTTGGATGCATTAGGAAGATAATATAAAGAGATTAGTATTAGAAGTGTAGGAAAGGACCTGAATGGAATGACCTTAAAAGTTAAGGGCAAAAAGGTAAATTACAGTTATGATAGGCACATGTATCTATTAAGAAGATATGTAATAAGGCCTTGATTGAAATTCAAACCATGAATTTCGTGACAAATGTAATAATTAAAAGAAGAAGAGGGAGTAAAGTGCAAATTAAAATGGTTAAACAATGGACCAATGAAAGGAAGACTCATAGTTAAAATTTAGAGAATTGTAGAGAGTTGAATTGTAGAGATTTGGATATAAAAAGGAGGAAATGGCCGGCTAAAGGGTTTAAAATACAGAAAATCCATCTCAAAACTTAACCATTTCCTCTCCATTTCAACCCATAAATTTGAGTTACAGAATTTGGTGAAGAAAGAAAATTTAGGGTTTAAGCATTTTAAGGTAAAGTATCTCTCTCTTTCTATTCTTTCTCTTGTATTATATATGGAAAATTAAATTTCATTTAAGGAATGAATATTCATTTTGAGAATCTACAATGTGTAGAAGAAGAATCCAATAAGAGAAAGAAGAGAGAAGTAGAAAGGAGGAGAAGGATTTTGGCTAAAATAAGGTATGGGAACTTCCCATCATTTTGTATGTGTATGTTTGTGTATGTGATGTTTTGAATGAAATATTAGATGTTGGAATGAGGTATGATCATGGAAATTCAGATTAATAATGCTTAAGAATCGAAATATGGAAGTTGTTCTTAGAATAATAACAATATGTCTTAGGGCTCATCTGACCAAGTAAGACTGTTTTACTTATAACTTGAACTATAGAGATGAAAACTGACTAATTAAAGTTGGGTTAGAAAATATGTTAGAGAGTATACCCTAGAGCCCATGTAATAGGGATGTTTTTCATATGTATGAAATTTATATTCTTAATAAAAGGCATCATTCATTTATTAATGCTGTGTTTGAATACATGAGTTTGTAAATCTTAAATTAATAAATGAAGTCCTAGATATTATAAACACAGTGCAAAGGCAATCATGAAAGTGTTCATGATGTGAGATGTCTATCGCATGCAAATGTGTTAATATCTAAATATCCCTAGTCATAGAATTAACAAGATAGGACATTGTTAATTCGGACAGACTAGCACATGTTATGCTTCTTGAATGGTTCAAGCAATGGTTCTCATAATTGTGATTATGGATGATAATCAATGCTAACATGTGGATGCTTGTTAGAGGAACAAGTTCATTGGAGACCTGCAAAGAGAATCCTCATATGGATATTAAATCTATGTCAGTGAGGAATCTCTTCATAGCGGTTGTGCAAGTATCCTTAGACTTGAGATCACCAAAGTTATCTTAAGTAGCAAGTGGTATACTTTGACTCCATAACTGATTACTTCCAACTGGGAGTGAACATAGTTAGGAGATTGGGTATATCATGACCTACTTGAAGATAGTTGAGTGATTGACAAAGGATTCACCATCCCGGATTTAACAAGGGAAGTTATCTCACATGATTCTATAATTACCTTGTTCAGTGAATCTCTGGCCAGAGTAATATGCCGAGATGGATGGAGATCCATGAAGGGCATTTTAGGAACAATGGTTAAATTAATAGAACATACATAATTAGATTTATATGAGTTGACAGAAATCCATACTCAGAATCTAAATGAGATAAGAGTGGTGAAAGGAGTAATTGCACGGTAACTGTTTCTATGGAAGGGTACAGTCAAACCACATGACTTTCCTGACATTTGGGTAGTCATGATGCCTAGCTAGAGGCCAATCATGACTTGTATAATGATGTATCAAAATATCAATAGAGATTGATAAAATGATTTAAAGGAGTTTAAATCATGTGATTTTTGAACAGAACTCACAATTACATATTATACTGCCAACATGGACAGGAACCCAATAGGTCACACACATATAGAGAAAAGGGTAAAATGGTAAAACGACAAGGATAATAATATTTGATATTATTATAAAGGTAGAGAGGAGAATATGATAATAATTAATTAAAGAGTTTAATTAATTATGATCAAATAAAATTGTCCGCGGAACTTTTGAGAAATGTTCTGTAAATTGGACCTAAATGAATTAATGTATTTCATGATTAATTATTATTATCTTATAAGTGTTATAAGACTACTATAAGTGTTATAGGACTGATATAATAATTAATAGGACCATTGGAGAAATTATAGAGGGCCAAAGGAATGAAGAAGTTGGAGGAAGCCCTCCAGAAAAGGGCTACACGCCAACTCCATACAGAAGGGCTTAGAGGGCTTTTTCTAGGACTAAATTAATTTATATATGTTACATAAGTGTTATGGAACTCACATATTTAATTTGGTTGGATTTGGAATCCATTTGGGTATTTAAATCCAATTAGATGCACAAAGGGCCTAGTTTGTGGATTTTGTGCATGGTCTTTTATGAAAAGATTTAATTTGGATTTAATTAAGCCCAAATGATTATAATTAATTCCAGAAGCCCAATTAATAATTCTCCAGCAATTTTAAAGAGCCCAATCTCATTAAGGAGTTGGAATTTTAACCTAACTATAAAAGGCCAACTAATGAGAATTAGGGTTAAGTGATTAAAACAAAAGGAAAGTCCTTTCTCTAAAAACTCTCTCCCCTTTTGCGCCACTTCCCAAGCTAGCTCTTGGGAATTTCGGCCAGCCCTAGTTGAACACCAATTTGTTGGTTCAATTTACCCCTCTCTAGTGTGGATTACTCATTGGAGGTGTTCGATTTTGGACACTGTGGTTTGCGACAACCCGGTGCGAAGTAAAATCAACTGTTCAACAAAAATCAAAGGTGATTTTTCTTATTCTCATATAGTTATATTGTGTATTCATGGCAAGATCAGATCATATGGTTAAAAATTTTAAAATTCCGCTCATGTATATGATGCATGTGACCATAAAAATCCAACATGGTATCAGAGACGGGTTTTGCCATGGATATACAATTCTATAATTTTCTGCGGAATAAGTTTTGTTTTGTTTTGAGTTATTTATTTCATGAACTTTAAAATATTAGATTTGATTGTTCATGAATGAGAAATATTGATTTCTGGTTGTATGTGTGATCAAATAATTTTGGTGGAAACAAAAACGAATTTTTTGAAGCATTTTGATTTGGGTTTGGCGTGAAACCCATTAGGGTTTGGCGTGAAACCCTAGGTAATGTAGGGGCTGTTCTAATTTAATTTCTTATGGATCCATTTAAAAATCATTTAGATGATATTTTATGTGTTTAATATGTGATATTATGCCGTAGGATCGAACGGAATTAAAATCGAACAAGTTTTGCATGAAAACTAGTTTTGTCGAAAAGTTCGATAAATTGGTGTTCTTCATGTGTTCTTGATGTGTTCTTGGTTAGAACGACTTTTGATCTTCTAAATATGATATATATGATATATTAAAGTGTTTTTAATTAATTGGATTAATTAAAATGGGCCTTAAATTAATTTGATTAATTTTAATTCATTAAAACCACTTAATGGGCTTAATTATGTTTACGGACTTGGTTTAAATTAGTAAATGACTTGGTAGGCCCAAGGAGCTGATTTAAATTAACTATTATAAACATTAATTAAGTTTATTAATGGGTTTTAAGGGCTGGAGTGGGCTTGGCTCATTCCAAAAAGCCCAAATGGTCCAAATGACACAAAACTGGTTTGTGTGTGAACACACTTAGGGTTTTTCTTCTGTGGGTTTCGGCCTACACTTATTTAAGCCCAAAATTGATTATTTTAATTATTTAATATGATTAATTAATTAAATAATCAATTTATAATTAATTAATAATCAATTTGATTGATTATTAAGGCAAGAACAAATTCATGCAAAAAGGTTTCCTAAAATGAAAGTTTCCAAAATGGAAAAAGTTTCCTAATTTGATCACATCATTAAAATAACTCAAAATATAGTTTCAAAGGTTGAAACAAAGTTAGTAATCCATTTCTTTATGCATTAGAAAGGCATATAAGGGTGAATGATTGGCATGATGGTTAGTTATGGACAAAGCCCAATGTGATTGAGCATAATGCATGTTTTGGCCCAATGAGGACTTTCATGTCCCGGCCACTTGTTTTTGGTTTGTATTTCATTTCAAATTGTAATATGTAATTAGATTACTTAGATTAGAATTAGAAATAGAGATGGAGACCAATATCAAGGAGCAAGATGGGCCGGATGGAGATCCAACAAGCTTGAAGATAATGTAATTATTTTCTTGTTTGAATCATGCATACTACCTAGGTGTGACCTTTTGATTTCCCTCTTGGCTCGGGGAAATCAATGTAGTGAAGTCCATAACTATACCATATTTGTATGCTTATATTTATGTGATAGATATAGGATGCATACCAATGTATGCCAACCATGTATGATGAGACTTAATTAACTAAAACCCTCAAACAAATACTAAGGTATATAAGCCTTCCATTAATTTGAGGAGAACCAGAGTTCTTTATAGTGTGGGTTGTTGACCACAGTCAAGCTCACATTATATCGAATATGTTCAAATCTAATTAAATGGGTCATCTTAGCTGGCCCATTAGTTTGTTGACCACAGTCAAGGCTAATGGTTCTAGAGGCAAGATTAGGGAATGCATATATGATATGCATGCATCAAGAGTTGATAACCTAATGATCCAATAGTTGTGTAGAGACACAATTGGTATAAAGATACCTACCTTTCAAGGGTATGGAATTTGGCTTGTTGACCACAGTCAAGGTCAAATTACATATCAAGGATTGGATATTGGCCCACTAAGAAAACCATCGGGTTTTCTCGGATTATATAGTGAGGGCTATTAATTCCAATAAAATAGTGGGAGTAAATGGATTAATTAAAGACCTTATTAATGCATATATATATATATGAACATACTCTCATATCTTTTCTTTTTCACATCTAGGTCATCATCATGAGCACATCAAACATTAACATACGATCAATCTTGGATAACAAGCTGGTTGGCAACAACTATTCTGACTGGATCAGGCAAGTGAGAATTGTTCTCAGAGCTGAAAAGATCCACTATGTCTTGGATAAAGATCCACCACCACGTCCATCAGATGATGCCATTGATGAGATCAAAGGCATTTATCGAAAATACATGGAGGATAGTGAAACAGCAACATGTCTGATGCTGGGTGCTATGTCCTCGGAGCTTCAGAAGCAACATGAAATGATGGATGCTAGAACCATCGTTTTGCATCTAGAGGAGCTCTATTCTTCTCAGGCTAGAACTGAGCAATATGAGATTGCTCGAGCTCTATTTAGCTGTAAAATGGTGGAAGGCACTTTAGCTGCTACTCATGCATTGAAGATGTATGGGTATATTGAGCATTTGAGTAGACTTGGCTATGTTATGGATAATGATCTATACATAGATTTAATCTTGTACTCGTTGGCTCCAAGTTATGCACCTTTCGTGCTTAACTTCAACATGAACAAGATCCAAGTATCCATTCCTGAGTTAATCAATATGCTCAAGACAGCTGATGGATCATTTAAGAAGGATCCAAAAAGTGTCATGGTTGTCACTTCTGCTAAAGGCAAGAAGCAGAAGAAGAAGAAGATAACCAAGGCGCAGCCAAAGAATGGTGGGATCTCTAAGAAGAAGGTTGCCAAGAAAGAGAATCCCAAAGGAACTTGCTTCCATTGTGGAAAGGATGGTCATTGGAAGCGTAACTGCAAGGCCTATCTAGATTCTCTCAAGGAGAAGAAGCAAGCCGATGCTTCTACTTCAGGTATTCATATGATTGAAATTAATACTTATTTTATTGCTTCAAAACAATCTTGGGTATTAGATACCGGATGTGGATCTCATTTATGTAATGATCTACAGGGGCTTAGAAACTTTAGAAGAGTTGGAAAGGCAGAGATATGTTTGCAGTCAGCTACTGGACAAAACATCTCTACAACAGTTGTGGGGACTTACTATTTGCCTCTTCCTAGTGGATTAGTACTGGAATTAAATAATTGTTATTATGTTCCAGCTTTGTCCAAGAGTATTATTTCTTTCAGTTGTTTGATGAACGATTATGATATTTCTTTAAAGGACAAATGTTGTTACATTTTTAAGAACAATATATTTTATGCAAAAGCTATCATTGAGAATGGTATATTTGTTCTTGATTTAATTAAAGAAGTACATAACGTGGATACCAAGAGAATGAAACATGATAATCTAAATACCTCATACTTATGGCATTGTCGTTTAGGCCACATAAATGAAAAACGCATGACCAAATTGCACAAGTCAGGTGATTTGGGATCATTTGATTATGAATCATTTGATACATGCGAATCTTGTTTATTGGGAAAAATGACAAAAGCTCCCTTTGTTGGTAAAGGAGAACGAGCTAAAATGGTTTTGGACTTAGTACATTCAGATGTATGTGGTCCAATGACTACACATGCTAGAGGAGGTTACTCCTACTTCATTACTTTCATAGATGATTATTCTAGGTTTGGATACATCTATCTAATGAAATATAAGTCTGAAGCATTTGAAAGGTTCAAAGAATTCAGAAATGAAGTAGAGAAACAACTTGGCAAAAGTATTAAAACACTTAGATCAGATCAAGGTGGAGAATACTTAAGTCAAGAGTTTCAGGATTACCTTGGAGATAATGGGATATTATCTCAATGGACTCCTCCATATACACCACAACACAATGGTGTATCCGAAAGGAGGAATCGAACACTATTAGATATGGTTCGATCAATGATGAGCCAAGCGGACTTGCCTAAGTCCTTTTGGGGGTATGCACTAGAAACTGCTGTTTATGTGTTAAATAGAGTTCCTAGTAAATCGGTTGATGTTACTCCATATGAGATGTGGAATAACAAAAAACCCACGCTTTCTCATATGAAAGTATGGGGTTGTCCTGCTTATGTGAAGAGGACAATGCCAGACAAACTGGATGTTAAGTCTGACAAATGTTTATTTGTGGGATATCCAAAAGAAACGTTTGGATATTATTTCTATCATCCCTTAGAACAAAAGGTGTTTGTTTCAAGGCATGCTGTCTTCTTAGAAAGAGAATTTCTCCTATGAGAGGACAGTGGGAATAAAATTGAACTTGGTGAAGTTCAAGACCCATAAATAGAAGATGATCAATCGATTGAACCTGAAACTGAATTTCATAATGATGAAATCACAGTTGAACCTGATTATACACAAAATCCTAGAAGATCTACTAGGATGCATTCTATCCCTGTGAGATATGGATTTCACATTGATTCGGATAGAGGCATAACTGTAGTTGAGGATAATGAGCCTACAAGCTATCAAGAAGTTTTGAACAGTTCAGAACGTGATTTATGGCTTAAGGCTATGCAGTCCGAAATGGACTCCATGTATGAGAATAAAGTATGGACTTTAACTCAACCACCTGAAGGGATAAAACCCATAGGGTGCAAATGGGTCTTCAAAAAGAAGACTGACATGGAAGGTAATATAGTTACCTATAAAGCTCGCTTAGTAGCAAAAGGTTATCGTCAAAAAGAAGGTATTGACTATGACGAAACTTTTTCTCCTGTAGCGATGCTTAAGTCTATAAGAATACTTTTAGCCATTGCAGCTCATTATGATTATGAGATTTGGCAGATGGATGTGAAGACAGCTTTCCTTAATGGAAATCTTACCGAGGATGTGTATATGACACAACCAGAAGGATTCACATCAGGAAATGGCGAAAAAGGTATGCAAGCTTCAAAGATCCATTTATGGATTGAAGCAAGCCTCTAGGAGTTGGAACATACGATTCAATGAGACAATCAAAGAGTTTGGTTTCTCACAGAATGAAGATGAACCTTGTGTATATAAAAGGGTCAGTGGGAGTGCAATTGTCTTCCTAGTTCTATATGTAGATGACATATTGATCATGGGAAATGACATTTCTCTTCTCCAATCTGTTAAAATATGGTTATCCAACAATTCTCCATGAAAGACCTTGGAGAAGCATCCTATATTCTGGGAATAAGGATCTATAGAGATAGATCCAATAGGTTGCTAGGTCTTTCTCAAAGTACATATATAGATAAAGTATTGAAGAGGTTCAATATGGATCTCTCTAAGAAAGGGTTTATACCCATGGTGCATGGGAAACACCTTTCTAAATCTATGTGTCCACAGACACTGGAGGATAGAGAGAGCATGAATAGAATACCATATGCATCTGCAATTGGTTCTATCATGTATGCTATGTTATGTACACGTCCAGATGTAGCATTTGCTTTGAGTGTCACAAGCAGATTCCAATCTAATTTTGGAGAGGAACATTGGACAGCTGTCAAGAATATTCTTAAGTACTTGAGAAGGACTAAGGATGTATTCTTGGTATATGGAGAGGGCAGTTTGGAAGTAAACGGGTATACAGATGCCAGCTTCCAATCTGACAAAGATGATTGTAAATCACAATCTGGTTATGTGTTCATAATGGGAGGAGGAGCAGTTAGTTGGAAAAGTTCCAAACAAGAAACAACTGCTGATTCCACGACAGAAGCTGAGTACATTGCTGCTTCAGAAGCAGCCAAAGAAGCAGTCTGGATCAAAAAGTTCATAACCGAACTAGGAGTGGTGCCTAGCATTGTTGATCCGATTCCTTTATATTGTGACAACAATGGAGCCATTGCGCAAGCAAAGGAACCACGGTCTCATCAGCGATCCAAGCATGTTCTCAGACGCTACCATCTCATAAGGGAAATAGTAGCTAGAAATGATGTGAAAATAGAAAGGGTTCCCACAGATGACAATGTGGCGGATCCCCTCACTAAAGCACTTTCCCAGATAAAGCATGATCACCATATAAATAGCATGGGTCTGAGACATATGAGTGATTGGCTCTAGTGCAAGTGGGAGATTGTTAGAGAGTATGCCCTAGAGCCCATGTAATAGGGATGTTTTTCATATGTATGAAATTTATATTCTTAATAAAAGGCATCATTCATTTATTAATGCTGTGTTTGAATACATGAGTTTGTAAATCTTAAATTAATAAATGAAGTCCTAGATATTATAAACACAGTGCAAAGGCAATCATGAAAGTGTTCATGATGTGAGATGTCTATCGCATGCAAATATGTTAATATCTAAATATCCCTAGTCATAGAATTAACAAGATAGGACATTGTTAATTCGGACAGACTAGCACATGTTATGCTTCTTGAATGGTTCAAGCAATGGTTCTCATAATTGTGATTATGGATGATAATCAATGCTAACATGTGGATGCTTGTTAGAGGAACAAGTTCATTGGAGACCTGCAAAGAGAATCCTCATATGGATATTAAATCTATGTCAGTGAGGAATCTCTTCATAGCGGTTGTGCAAGTATCCTTAGACTTGAGATCACCAAAGTTATCTTAAGTAGCAAGTGGTATACTTTGACTCCATAACTGATTACTTCCAACTGGAGTGAACATAGTTAGGAGATTGGGTATATCATGACCTACTTGAAGATAGTTGAGTGATTGACAAAGGATTCACCATCCCGGATTTAACAAGGGAAGTTATCTCACATGATTCTATAATTACCTTGTTCAGTGAATCTCTGGCCAGAGTAATATGCCGAGATGGATGGAGATCCATGAAGGGCATTTTAGGAACAATGGTTAAATTAATAGAACATACATAATTAGATTTATATGAGTTGACAGAAATCCATACTCAGAATCTAAATGAGATAAGAGTGGTGAAAGGAGTAATTGCACGGTAACTGTTTCTATGGAAGGGTACAGTCAAACCACATGACTTTCCTGACATTTGGGTAGTCATGATGCCTAGCTAGAGGCCAATCATGACTTGTATAATGATGTATCAAAATATCAATAGAGATTGATAAAATGATTTAAAGGAGTTTAAATCATGTGATTTTTGAACAGAACTCACAATTACATATTATACTGCCAACATGGACAGGAACCCAATAGGTCACACACATATAGAGAAAAGGGTAAAATGGTAAAACGACAAGGATAATAATATTTGATATTATTATAAAGGTAGAGAGGAGAATATGATAATAATTAATTAAAGAGTTTAATTAATTATGATCAAATAAAATTGTCCGCTGAACTTTTGAGAAATGTTCTGTAAATTGGACCTAAATGAAATAATGTATTTCATGATTAATTATTATTATCTTATAAGTGTTATAAGACTACTATAAGTGTTATAGGACTGATATAATAATTAATAGGACCATTGGAGAAATTATAGAGGGCCAAAGGAATGAAGAAGTTGGAGGAAGCCCTCCAGAAAAGGGCTACACGCCAACTCCATACAGAAGGGCTTAGAGGGCTTTTTCTAGGACCAAATTAATTTATATATGTTACATAAGTGTTATGGAACTCACATATTTAATTTGGTTGGATTTGGAATCCATTTGGGTATTTAAATCCAATTAGATGCACAAAGGGCCTAGTTTGTGGATTTTGTGCATGGTCTTTTATGAAAAGATTTAATTTGGATTTAATTAAGCCCAAATGATTATAATTAATTCCAGAAGCCCAATTAATAATTCTCCAGCAATTTTAAAGAGCCCAATCTCATTAAGGAGTTGGAATTTTAACCTAACTATAAAAGGCCAACTAATGAGAATTAGGGTTAAGTGATTAAAACAAAAGGAAAGTCCTTTCTCTAAAAACTCTCTCCCCTTTTGCGCCACTTCCCAAGCTAGCTCTTGGGAATTTCGGCCAGCCCTAGTTGAACACCAATTTGTTGGTTCAATTTACCCCTCTCTAGTGTGGATTACTCATTGAAGGTGTTCGATTTTGGACACTGTGGTTTGCGACAACCCGGTGCGAAGTAAAATCAACTGTTCAACAAAAATCAAAGGTGATTTTTCTTATTCTCATATAGTTATATTGTGTATTCATGGCAAGATCAGATCATATGGTTAAAAATTTTAAAATTCCGCTCATGTATATGATGCATGTAACCATAAAAATCCAACAAAATAGACTCAAATACCTAGATTTCATACGTAGAAGTTAACTCCTAAGTCTATCTCTAAGCTTGACAAAATTTAGCTTAGAATCCAAACATGTTTGTTGCCCTATCATTAGGAGTAGTCTGCAGTATTTTATGAATATCTTGAGATTTAAAAGTGCAAATAGGATTACTTTTAATGATTCCAAAACTAGAAACATAAAGGAACAACTTTGTAGAAGACCACTTTGCCTAAAAATATCATTTACTGGTCTAAAATAGCATATAAGTTGAACCTGGAAATCTTCCTTTATGATTCTTGGGGCAGAATGGTGCTCATGGTTGCAACTAATCAATTACAACTGTGAGCCCATTCTAGAACTGATTTTACACCTATCTCATAGATGCAATTAATCAGTTACTACTATGAGCCTCATCTGTTTCCTCTTACACTAGATTTTTAGGCCTGAATTGTCATTGAAACTTACCTGAACTTCCCCAAATATTTTTAAGGCATTTTAAGCATAAAAATAGGGTTAATGCATGCCATTAAAAACATGTAAAGCATAATGGATTATTGATATATATAGTTATAGATAAAACCTTCACATAAAAGAATATAAGCATATAAGTTAAATTAGACTACCACTAAGCACACGTATCGACTTTATGAGTGTAAATCAATGTGATTAGAATATAAGAGTACAAATGAAAAAATATGTACTTGAACATATATAAAAATATGTGAATGTGTGTGTGTGTATATATATATATATATAAAGGGATATAATAGGCTACGAAATATATATAATAGATAAAAGAACATTAGAATATAATTGCAGGTAAAATAAAACATAAGAAATTATATGTACATAATTTTGTTTATAGGACTATTCAATCTAAATTTCAATTTCATGCATGTATAAAAGATGTAGCTAGATTACAAGGGTTTATAGTTGTAACAAAGGATATGAGGTATGCAAGCATAAAGGGAAATGTGTATGTACAATGAATGTTTACCCATATTGTGTGCATTAATGAAATATGGAAGTGGAGATATATATATATATAGACACACACACACACACACAAGCAAAGAGCTTTTTGCTTTTGCATTATTTATAAGTACAAGATATGCATACATGAACATGTATATGATTCTATGCTCTTAAATGCATATTTATGATTGAGCATGTACATAATTCGATGTTGACAAATGTATACATGTGATCAAGTTAAAGATGTATACTTTTTTATAGAGTGAAAAGTAATAAAGATTAAATAAAAGAAGTTATAGTTGCCTGCATTTATGTCTAAGTTGTGGATAGATAGGCATGCCTATAAGGGTATATTGCAACTGCCACATATTTGACCTCATTTAGGTCTATAGCTTTGACCCCATTTGGGTCCATAGTATTAACCCCATTTGGGTCACTCACCGACCTTATATGGGTCTGCTTGACTAGTCTATAGTACAGATCTGACCCCGTTTGGTCCATAGTTTGATATCTTTGGGTATCCTTATTATACCTCCTATGTAGGATTAATACAAGATATAAGTAAAGTATTATGAAAAGCAATATGACAGAGAAGTTACGATATTTCATTACTTGATTTAAGTGCATCTTTTTTATGAATCTATGCATAATAAATGGATATCATAAAATTAAATGAAGTTATATATGTAAGACATAGCTTTATAATAGTATAGTATTATATATATGTAGTTGATGATATAATTACATAATGCTTTTTGCACCTAAGGCCATAAGCTATATATAAACACTTATGATTATTTTATAGTTTATCATTAACCATAGTATGAATACATTTTCCCTATACTTATATGTTATGTACTTGGTATCGAACCATTGATGTGTGAATCATGTCTAATTTGAGATTGAAACATTTATTGCATAGATGGACTTGTGAAATATAAATTCACAACTTATGTATACATTCAGGTTGATTCATGGGTTAGATATAAGCTACTATCCTAATGTGTTAATAAGCTAGAAATGTATGTAAGAAATAAAAGAATGACATAATAATGATAACCACATTAAGACTATTAATAAATGAATATGGTACATAAAATAGTAAAGTAACATATATATATATATATATATATATATATATAGAAATTATTAGCTAGAATAGATGTATATAGATCTAATTAACTAGCTTACTCACTTAAGAACAACTATTAAGATTCAACTATAAATTTAGCTTTGTAAGTACACATACACATGAAAGTCACGTGAGTCGCTAAGACTTACTAAAAATAATAAATATAAACCAAGTAAATCAAATAAATTATGTACTATAAGTAAATAAATATGCATATTGGTAGTAAATGTTGAAGTTGAATATTACTTATTTCTTATGACAATGCTAGAAAAGATAGTAATTGCACACAAATATATAGCTTATATGACTTTATATACTTGAATAATTACTTTAATAAGTGATTTAATGAGATAGGCATGCAATAAAGCAATGGGTTGTACAATGGTAAAGCAAGTTGCATAATACTCTGTAATGTTATGAACATATTATCTACTGTGGGTATTACTTTATTACATGCTAAATTGCATTGCTCATACGTGTGTCCATGTTATCGATGACTTCTGTAAGAGATCGTCTTTATGGTTTATGTTCCCCATTAAACTAGTAAGCTTAAAAATCCGTGCAGGTTCAGGTTAAGAAAGTTGAGCTCAGGGATCATTTGCAGTATTGAAGGCCAACACGAAAGGAAGATACTAGGATTTTCTTTTAAGTTCAAGTTTGTATAACATTAATGTTTTTATATTAATTTATTTTATATGAAATGTATATTAATAGTTATGTATTGCAATCTAAACTAGTATAGTAATAGTGACATTTTATAGTATCGATGTATAAGTAATTTTGAATATGTTTATAGATAGTATTTTAGGTGAAGGGTTTATTGAGTTATAAGTGAACTTAAAATCTAGTACAGTAGTTATAGATCAGAGGGTAGAGGGAGCATTACATTTATGACATTAAATGCAGTGGGTGAAAATCACAAATTAGAATTGCATGAGTTGGAAGAATTGAGGAATGAGGCATATGAGAGTTCAAGAATTTATAAAGACAAAACCAAGAAATACCATGACAAAATTATTTCTAGGAAAATTTTTTAAATTCGACATAAAGTTTTACTTTTTCATTCACATTTGAAATTATTCCCAGGAAAATTAAGGTTTAAATGAATTGGACCTTTTGTGATTACTAATATTTTTGTTCATAGTGCAGTGAAAATTAAGAGTTTAGAAAATGGGAAAATTTTTAAGGTTAATAGGCATCTCTTGAAACCATTCCATGAAGGATTCTCAACTCAATGCAATATGGAGTCCCAATTGGTAGTTCTTAGAGAGAAAAATTAAGGCATAGAACATCTGGCTAAAGACGTTAAAGAGAGGCACTTCTAAGAGGCAACCCAATGCTTAGCCTTGCCCAAGGCTTAAATGTTACTATTTTAATTTAAATTTATGTTTTTTTTAATTTTTATTTACTACCTTCTTTTTCCTTGAGCTGATTAAATTATTTCTCATCTGTAGGTGTTAGACGAGCTAATGAAAATAAGCTAAGGGTTTAAAAATAAGGGTTATACTGTAAAATGTAGATTTTAATGGTGGTAACCCAATTTTTGTTAATAAAAGGGTTTATAATTTAGTGGGCTTTATTTCTTTTATTTGTGGGCCTTTATTTCATTTAATATGTTTATTGAATTTCAAATTTTAGGACTCCCTATATTAATTGGGTTTGAATTTTTTTACTTAGTTTTTTTTATGCATTTCTTTTGTTTTAATTTTTACCATTTATTAATTCCATTTATTAATTCTTTTACCATTAAACCTAACCTAGAATTTTTTGGACTTATAAAGAATATCTATAGCCCCATTGCCATCTATGAAAACCTATCCATGTGCAATGCCTCGCTGAAAGTCATTAGCACTAATGCATCCATGCCACACCCAAGTTGCCCAGACTCTCGTAACAACCTAGGCGAGCAGTGCGCAAGGCATCGCACTTGCCCAGACCATTTGCAGTAGCCTAGGTGAGCAGCAAGCAAGGTACCGCACCTGCCCAAACCATTGCAGTAGCCTAAGTGAGCAGTGTGCAAGGCATCACTCCTGCTCAAACCACCACAACAGCCTAAGCAAGTAACTTGTAAGGTGCCGCATATGCCAAAATTGCTGCAGTAACTTAAGAGAGCAGCACACAAGGCATCACAGTAGCCTACACTCTAGTTGTGCCTCCAATAGGTGAAGCCACCACCACTGACCTTTCATTGCAACTTGCCACACCCGTAGATGCACCAAATCTAGCAACCCAACAATGTAAAATTCTAAAACCAAAGGTAAAGGTCCAGTTACATTTCGGTCTAGATAAGTTGAAGTTAGGTTACTCGATGAAGATTCTTCAGAAGAGGAGAAGAGCGGTAAAACACCACCTACAGCAAATCAACCCAAGAAAAGAGCGAGGCTAAGATAGCGTAAAAGTAGGTTCCCACTAGCGACTCATAAGTTGGAAGGTAACCTTGCTTTTTCTGATAAGAAGCAGTAGACCAGGTACTATTTCCTTAAACATCTCAATATTTTGCCTGCAAGATCTTTTGATGAGTCAAACTTAAATTCTTTAGGTGTTTTAGATGAGATCAATGATTTAATTGACAATATAGGTTGATGTAACTTTTTCATGGTTAATTTTCCTATCTATCATACTTTAATTAGGGAATTTTATAGTACCTTCGAATTTGATTGCACTGGCCCAATCTTTAATCGAGTGGCACTATTTGCCATTACTTGTCACATGTTAGGCAATTTTAAGTTCTTTTCAGTCACTTTCTTTAACATTGCATTGTGTTTAATCAATGAAGAATACACTACAAAAAAAATACAGAATAGCGATGAAAATTAGCGAGGACAATAAAATTTGTTGCTAAATGGACAATTTAGCGACAACATTGCGACGAAAAATGATTTTTGTCGCAAATACTGTTAGCTTTGAGTGGGGAAACAGATTTTGCGACGATTTAGCGAGCAATAATTTTTGTTGTAGCTAATTTTGGGCGCCAAATTTTTGGCGCAAAAAATAGAGACGATTTTGCGAGGACTTAATCCTCGCTAATTTGGCGAGGAACAAATCCTCGCTAATTCCTCGCTAACGGGTAAATAGATTATCATTTGACATATAAACCATTTAGCGAGGACTTAATCCTCGCTAATTTAGCGAGGAACAAATCCTCGCTAAATTAGCGAGGACAATTTCCTCGCTAACGGTTTAATAGTTTAGCATGTGATATATTAACCATTTAGCGAGGACTTAATCCTCGCTAATTTTGCGAGGAATAAATCCTCGCTAAATTAGCGAGGACAATTTCCTCGCTAACGGTTTAATAGTTTAGCATGTGATATATTAACCATTTAGCGAGGACTTAATCCTCGCTAATTTTGCGAGGAATAAATCCTCGCTAAATTAGCGAGGACAATTTCCTCGCTAACGGTTTAATAGTTTAGCATGTGATATATTAACCATTTAGCGAGGACAATTTCCTCGCTAACGGTTTAATAGTTTAGCATTTGATATATTAACCATTTAGCGAGGACTTAATCCTCGCTAATTTTGCGAGGAATAAATCCTCGCTAAATTAGCGAGGACAATTCTCTCGCTAACGATTAAATAGTATATGAACCATTTAGCGAGGACTTAATCCTCGCTAAGTTTGCGAGGAACAAATCCTCGCTAAATTAGCGAGAACAATTTCCTCGCTAACGGATAAATAGATTGCTATTTGACATATGAACCATTTAGCGAGGGGTTAATCCTCGCTAATTTTGCGAGGAATAAATCCTCGCTAAATTAGCGAGGACAATTTCCTCGCTAACGGGTAAATAGATTGCTATTTGACATATGAACCATTTAGCGAGGACTTAATCCTCGCTAATTTTGCGAGGAACAAATCCTCGCTAATTTTGCGAGGAACAAATCCTCGCTAAATTAGCGAGGACAATTTCCTCGCTAACGGGTAAATAGATTGCTATTTGACATATAAACCATTTAGCGAGGACTTAATTGTCGCTAATTTGGCGAGGAATAAATCCTCGCTAAATTAGCGAGGATAATTTCCTCGCTAACGGGTAAATAGATTGCTATTTGACATATAAACCATTTAGCGAGGAATTAATCGTCGCTAATTTGACGAGGAATAAATCCTTGCTAAATTAGCGACGAAAATTTCCTCGCTAACAATTAAATAGACATATTAAATATTTAGCGAGGAACAAGTCCTAGCTAATTACCCAAATGTTTTGGCGGGATAAAATACATGTTTAGCGGGCTTTATGTTTTCTAAATCCAAAAAATCTTATTGCATTGATGTAGGATTCACAAGATGCCACTACTAAACCCTCTCTGCCTCTAGATTTCTACTGGGATCTACTCCGCTATTTTGCTCCCTCAAACGGTGTCATTTCTTAGGCCTTCTTTCTCCTCTTCCATTCTTATCTCTGCCCCCCTTCCCACCCTGCGAATGGTCAGCACCGTCACAAGCGCCATCGCTTCATCCCCCAAGCAGCAAGAATGCCGACCACGTGGAATCATGAAGCCCCGCCCTGTCTCCTCTGAAATGGCCGAGCTCGTTGGTGCTTCTGAAATCCCTCGCACCTAAGCTCTCAAGCTCATTTGGGCCCATATCAAGGAGCATAATCTTCAGGTCTATTTCTATTTCAATTAAAACAGGCTGTTTTTCTTAACACGAAAAATTGGGGCTTGTAAGTGTGTACTGTATATTGAAAAAACATAAAAATAAATAAAGATTAGTTATTTTTATTTTGATGTTTGGTTTTGTTGTGGGCTTTATGTTGATTTGGGTGATAAAGTACTTCGGTACTTATGCTATTTGGCTTCATTATTATCAATAAAGAAGATATGGGCCATATGACAGTTCTATAACGTGATAAAAGCATATGTTTGTATTCATGGGTTTGTTCCGAAATTAAGTATAGTGGGATGTTATTGGCGCTGTGGCGTAGCATGTTCTTGTGTTAACTTAAGAGTTTTTGCACATAATTAATAAAGAACAAATTCCTTAGAATGCAGTGTTTTAACTTCCTAAGCACTGTCATTTTTCGTTGTTTGTATTCATGGGTTATGTTCGCAAGACAGCAGCCATTTGTGTGGCAAAACTTTACGATATAAATGTTGAGTTAGTTGAAGATAGGGGTTTTCTAGAATCTCTAAAGGATTTGATTTCTGACAATAATCCAATGGTTGTGGCAAATGCCGTTGCAGCCCTTGCATAGATTCAAGAGAATAGTGCCAGACCCATCTTTGAGATCACTAGTCACACACTTTCAAAGCTGCTCACTGCTCTAAATGAGTGCACAGAGTAAGCAAACTGTATTATTATGGTTGTAAATCCAGAGTTTTTTTTTAAGCTTCCTGGTTGTAAGCATGATGTAATTTCATTGGATTATTTCATGGTTATTGTACTTAAAATATCCTGGGATAGCTGTCTATAATAGAAAAGAAAAATGAAAGTAACTAAAGCAATAACTATGTGATAAGCTTATGCAGCATGCTTGTTATTGTATTATTTTTCACCTTTACCTCATTTCTCTCTTCTTTAAATCTTTTTCCCCGTCTGTTGGTTGTAATGCTCTTGGTGTAGACTTTGGTTTGCTGCTTGCATGTTAGTATTATAGTATCTAGTTATTAGGTTGGATGCTAGAACTTCATTGGAAATTGAATGATTCCTTGTTTTGGTTTATGTTACCATTAATTTTTTTTCTATTAATCTGGTGCCTCGATACCCTGAAAGATCTTTTGTTGGAAAACCTATCGGTTTGTTTATCTAAGTTTATTGTGTTCCTTTTTCAGGTGGGGCCAAGTTTTTATATTGGATGCTGTTTCTAGATACAAAGCAACTGATGCTCGTGAGGCTGAGACTATAGTGGAACGAGTGACTCCACGACTGCAACATGCTAATTGTGCAGTAGTACTCTCGGCTGTTAAGGTAACAAGTTGTTAGTGTTTTTCTAATTACTTATTTTTCTAATTTTCTGCAGTAGTTTTTTTCTAATTTTCTGCTCCATCATCTTGGTGTTCTGCCTTTGCCAGTTATCGACCTATTGCATTTAATCAGCTATTACTTATTTTTTCTTTTCTTTTTTACTATTTGCACCTTTATAGATGATCCTCCAACAAATGGAACTCATTCTCTAATTTTCTTTCTCTTGTTTTATTTTTTAAATTTCAGGTGTTTTTCTGCAAATACAATGATCCAATTTATGTGAAGATGGAGAAGCTAGAAATCATGATCAAGCTTGCTTCGGACAGAAATATAGATCAAGTATTTTGTTTTTTTAATTTCTGATGCATTTGTCTGATATGCATTTTCAGCCATTGGTTAATTTGGAGTTGTTGAGTTTGTCAGTTCTAATGAGCACTTCTTCATGTTTTGTTGGAGTTCAAAGCGTATGCTACAGAAGTAGATGTGGATTTTGTTAGGAAAGCTGTCCGTGCCATTGGGCGTTGTGCCATCAAGTTGGAGAGAGCAACTGAGCGTTGTCAAGGCATCCATGATCTGCTGAAGTACTGCTGATGAAGTTGGAGAGAGCAATTGGGCGATGAAGTACTGCTGATTCAAATGAAAATAAATGAACCATGGTTCTAGCTTACAATTTGCTTCCTGTCTTTTCTTCTTCTCTATGTCAAGGCATCCATGATCTGGTAATTGGTGAATATGCGGAAAAGCCAACTGAAGGGAATTGGTAGATAATGTTTTGAGTTTAATGTTGAGATTGTTTTTTTTTTTTCAGAAAGATGAATATAATCCCTAAAACCTTTTTTCCCTTCTATGTTGCAAGCTTTTTCCCCCCTCTTTCTTTCTCTCTTTCTCTTACAGAGCTTTTTTTTTCTTTCTCTCTTTCCCCCCTCTTTTTTTTTCAGAAAGATGAATATAATCCCTAAATGGTTTAGGGATGCAGAGCTTCTTAGGTCGGTCACAAGAGTCAATCAATTGAATGAATTAGGTATGCACCTATTGAACCTTCTTCAGAAGCTCAATACGGAGTTGGCTGCACCAAAATTTACAATTTCCTGCGTTCAATGCAAATAAAATCTCTTTTGATTTGAATGGCTGTAGAATGAAATCTATTGTATGCCATTGATAATTACTAATCACAATGATGTTCATTAATCCATTTAGGGTCCACAAAAGGTGAAATATGGGAAAGCTGGTTTTCCTGACAATATCTTGACAGCGAAGGATATAATTATAGCCACTGGTTCTGTTCCTTTTGTCCCTAAGGGCATTGAAGTTGATGGTAAGGATTTACTCTCATCTGCATTTCTTTACTTTGTCAATCTCTACTTGGGCATGCAAAATGTTTATATTCTGGTAAATCACGATAAGAAATTATTTATACCAGCAAGGACGGACGGAGTTAATTTCTTATTTATATCAGGTGGAGTGCAATTTTCTGTTAGTTAAGCATTTTATGTAAGGTGGCAACTGATTCTAACATAAGAATGATAGAAATTTTCTTGTTCAGTTGTTTATATCCAAGGTTTTTCTAGATATGATGTTTTATAAGCAAAGCTTGAAGTTATTTGAGGTTACGTAGAGGCATACCATCTGATTAAAGGCTGTAGGTATTTCATCAAACAATACTGAATGGATGTGTGGTATGATAACCTTAAATAGTAAAAAAGAATAAGCTTCTAAGAATCACCCGTAAGCAGCCTAGAAGCCAATGAAATTTTGAAAATTATTGTTTCTTAGCGATTAATTTTGTGCGCACTTCGTATGCAATTGTCTGCAACTTTTTGTTTTCTTCTGTTTATAGAGTTCTGATTCCTGCATAAATGACCGACAGGGAAGACTGTAATTACAAGTGACCATGCACTCAAATTGGAATCTGTTCCTGATTGGATTGCAATTGTAGGAAGCGGTTATATTGGTCTTGAATTCAGTGATGTGTATACTGCACATGGAAGTGAGGTAACATTTGTTCAATTGTTTATTTTCTTCTTTTTATACTTGGACGTGTGGAGAAACTAGTATATTGCTGTAATATTTAGTTATGCAAAATATCAAAACCTTTTTGTATTATCGTAATTTTATTAAACTGAATAATTTCACAATTCTATCCAAGTTTCATTAATTAGTTGCAATTCAATCCAAGCTTCATTAATTAGTGGCAATTCAATCCATGCAGTAAAATCAATTAATTTTGGCATTTTTTTTATTATGTTTTGGTACTTAATTGGTACTATTTTCATACTTTTTCTTTTTGGCAAAGATTTATGCTAGGCAAGATGATCATGAAATACATATGTTGAATTAAAACCATTTCAATGTTTGGAAACTGACTAATTTTATTATTTAAATAACATTGAGAGTGACTTTTGAAATTGGAAAAAAACTTTCAAAATTCAAAATTTTAACTAAAATTGCAAAAACTTGAAAAAAATAGATAATTTTTGTCATGAGACCTACTTATATATGATTCTTTATTGTTACTATTGTATAGGTCATATTTTACTTCTTTTTTGTATTTAGTCAAGTTATGCAAATATTGATCAGATGTTCAACATCAACAATTGGAAATCAAGTTCTAATAATGACATTGGATGGAGTTCTTCGTTATCTGCAATCAATCACTAGACAACTATAGGAACTAAAAACAATTGGCATTTTATGAGCTATTTATGATTTTTAATTGTTACTGTTATATATGGATGTATTATTTTGGATATATTATTAGCAATGATATACACTTGTAAATAACAATTTATTCATTAATATATATATGTTTTTATATTAAATATTGAGTGAATATAAATTTATTATTTTTCAGTTTATTATTTAAATAATAAAATTTTCATATTAAATTAAGAAAACAAAAAATTTCATATGAACATTTAGCAAGGATAAATCTCATGCTAAATTTAGCAAGAACAATTTTTGTTACAAAATGCATGTTAAATTTTAGCAAGAAATTCGTCCTAGCTAAAGTTTAGCGAGGACTTTAATCCTCGCTAACCTCGCAAAACTTAGCGAGGACTAAATCCTCGCAAAACTTAGCGAGGACTTTAATCCTCGCTAACTTTAGCGAGGACTAACTCCTCGCAAAACTTAGCGAGGACTTTAATCCTCGCTAACGTTAGCGAGGAATAAATCCTCGCTAACGTTAGCGAGGATTTAGTCCTCGCTAAAGTTAGCGAGGATTAAAGTCCTCGCTAAAATCAGCTAGGACGACTTTTGTTACAAAATTTTTGTCCTCGCTAAATCGTCGCTAAACTGATTTAGCGACGAAAAATCATCATTTAGCGACGAATTTTGTCCTCGCTATTTTGCGTTTTTCTTGTAGTGATACTCTTAAGCAAGTGAATACCTTAATACGTTGTGTGATTATCCAGAGCAATTTGATGCATTAGAAGTCTATAGAGAATTGAATGGTATGCCTTACATCAATTTTGTGCCTAGTAAATCACATATTTCACAGATTTAGAGTATTGCTTTGAGGATAATTCACAGATTTCTTGCCCTAAGTTACTCTACTCGTAATGAGGACACCACTATGGTTACAAAAGTTGAATTATTTTTTATGTGGTACATGCTGCATGGCAAAAAAGTTGAACTTGGGATATTAACTTGTGATAAAATTTGAGAAACTATGTGTTAGACCCAAAAAATTATATTTGGGCTCTTTAATCACTTATTTAGTTGTTAATATAGGTCTAGTTGATGTTGTCGGTACCAATATGCATGTTGCTTGCTATATGCCTCCTATGGATTTGAAATTTTGGGATAAATTGCACTTACTACGCTATGAAGAGAATGGCACAATTTATCTTATGGATTCAAGTGTTTTATCCAAAGATTGTGTTTTTAAGAAAGACACTAAAAAGCCATTTAGATCATCCACCACCCACGACACACATACAACACCTCCAGCAGCATCCGCAGAAGTCCTATCATGGATGAATCGCATCGAATCCTCCTTGGCAACACTATCCCTGAACCTCAACCAATTGAACTCCAATCTTTTCGCATACTTCCAACACTTAGGGTTTACACCACCCCACCCATCACTTCAGTGACGGGCCAGCTTACTCATCCTCCACCAAGGCAGTTTTCTTTCCTTTCTTACTCTTTTTTATTTTGTTTCCCTTTGTCCCATGTTTATATCTGGTTTTGCATTGATGACAATGTAAGGATAAAGTATGGGGGAGGGATTTGAAATATAAGTGTTGTGCTGAATTGTTGTGATACCTTTGTTGATTTTTATGATGGCGTTGAGAAGTTTAATTTGAAAATTATTCTATTGATTTTTTGTTAAACAAATTTGCTGCTGATATTTTTTTTTCTTATGATGACCTTTTGCCTATGCGTCCGTACTTGATGTGCATACTTTGTTAGCAAGAATTGGTCGATTGTTAAATTTTTTTAGGCTCTTTTAAGTGTTGAAGGGATAAAACCTATCCCATGATTTTCTTTGTTTTATAATTGGCATTTTGATCTATTGTCCATTAGCTTTTTTTTGAATTTCACTTTCTACCTAAAAGAAAAAAACTTTTGTCCAAAGATAATTTCTTGAATAATTACCTTTTAGCCTATCAATGTGTTAGGCAAAAAATGAGTTATTTTCATAATGGTTTGATCTTTTTTCATGTAATACATTGTAGCCTTAACATTTTTTTGAATTAGAAACTTCGAGGCTTAATTCAATAAGGGAAATAAATTTTTGCATGATCTTAATTTGGAATCTTCACAACTTAGGTACTTGTTAAAACTAGTTTGGACATCAATTATTTTTTTATATGCTAATGATTTGGGAATTTAGTAACCAAAATTCTTCACAAAAAAAAAGAAAAAAAAAGGGAAATAGGCATTAATTTTACTCCACTATCCACTTAGCATTGGTCATGAGTAAAGCTAGTAACTGCTTAGAATTGTGTGGTCTTATAGACACCATGACCCGAGGCAGCTTAGATCAAGGTTACCCGATGATAAGGAACCACTTATATTTTTTATAAAAAGCACAAATCTCGATTTTTGGCTTTGAATTCCACATTTTTATAAGTTATTTTTGTGGATTTTAACATCAATTTTCCTAGAGTTTTGAAAAGATTTTGAAAACCTTAAATTTTGGTCTCTACCAGTGACAAAAGGTCGTATATCAACAAGTCATGACTAAATAGGTCTGGGTCAAATTCAATTGTTATTTTTATAAATTTTAGAATATTGAGTGAAGGACTGTCCTCTATCAAAGGCAAAGGCCTATCAGTGGGCTTTTTTTAGTTTTCCATCATTTTCCAATTTTTAAAATTGGTAGTTAGCATCAAATCTTTAACAAATCAAATCTTGTGTAGATTTTCAGGATTTCATCTCCCAAATGTGATAGAATTAGAGTTGGAATTAGACTTTAACTCTTCCTTAGGTATTTAAAGAAAAAGCTAAGGTTTTCAAAAGGAGGGATTCAGAATTTTGAAAAGGGAGGCAAGTTTTTGAGATAGAGAAAATAAATTCTCTACTTCTTGAAACAAGACGACTTAAAATAGTTTTTTTTCACACAAATGTTGGAATCAAGGTTTTAGTCCCTTTCTCTCTCTAAATTCATATTCTGATCATATAGCTAATTATGTTTGTTCTCTATTTATAATGCCATGATTTATGTTCTTATGATATTTAATTTATTTGTTTGTAATTTCTGCATTTCCATGATGATTTTAACCTGTTAGACATGATAGAATAGCATGCTAGGTTTTTTATGCCTTATATTGATGCATTTTAAGTTCTTGATTTAATTTTTGTAATTGTATGTTTTTTGTTTTGGCATGATTTAAATTATATCTTAGTTATTAGTCTTTATTTTGGCATATTTCAAGACTAAAAAAAATGCATGATTAGGGTTAGATAGCTTAGTTTCTCTCTTTTACGTGTTTTCTTCATTTTCTACTTGTGTTTTCGAGTCATAAATGGAAAGAAGGCCTGACATATGGTCGTTGATCACAGTGATCGATGGGATGTCTTGGTGCCTCATTCTCATCCCATCCCTCCTTTGTGTTTTGGTTGTCTATATGTTGTCTTGGCCGTTTATCCTTCATTTTTAGGCAATTCAAGGTTATTTTATGTGTTATTTGCATGTGTGATTCATTTGGTATGTTTAATCATATTTTAATGCCCTTTTTCACTTCCATTCTAGCATGATTCATGTACTGTATAGTTAAATACTCTGTCTTAGCATCCATATTTTTATTATCTTAATTCATTATTTGATTTATCTCGATTTTATATACTAATTAATTTGTTTATGTGTGTTTATTTAAGCAACATCTATTATGTATTTGAGGTTCCTTTTGGGAGATTATTTGGCGCTGGAGAGATTATATTTTGGAATGGTTTTTTTTTCATTCTTCCTTTCCTTTTTTTTATTTTTATTGCATTTAATTTACTGCATGTTTTAACTATGCTTTGTGGTTGCTTTATTTATTTGGTTTTCTGTACTTTTCTTTTTATTCAATTTTGGATGTATTTCATTTTTGGGAAATTCAATAGGTGGTAAAAAAGAATTTTTTTTAGCACGATAATAAAAAAAGCCACTTAAAATATTTTGTATTTAATTAATTGAATTTTTTAAATGGACTTATGTCCAATTTTTTATCCTAGAACCTCGCACAAAAAGAATTTTATTATAAATGTGTATGAGGGAACTAATGTTCCTGAAATTCAATAAATAGATTAATTTATATATGTTTTTATTATTTTCAGTTTGATAATTTGCCTCTGTAATAATTTAACTAGTGGATTCGCTTATTTATTTATCACTTTATTTACCACTTCTATAATTGATAGTGTGTTTATTTATTTTCTTTGCAATGCATCATGTGTGAAGGGAGGTAGTGGATAAATGATAAAAGCCTAATTATAACAAACACATAACCTAGATATAAGTAAAAGTGATGTCCCAAACCCTGATCTCTATTTGGACATCAAAAGGTTAAGATTCATTTTCCAATATTCTATTAGGTGGCGACTCCATGAAACTTACATTTTTAAGCCTATATTGGATGCCTTCATGGGTTGATCATCAACAATATAATTAGGCATAACCCTTTTTTTTATTATGAAGTGGCCAATTTATGAAACTTATAAGCCTCATCTGGTTTTAAACCCTAAAAGTAGGCCTCCAAGAACCAACCCAAACCCGAGCAGGCTCCAACATGCATTATAGTGGTGACTCCATCAAGGATAAAAAAACCTTACTCCTAAAGCACCTTGGTTAAGTTACTTATAATTGGGTTTTTATTATTAATCCTATATCCTTTCGAAATTGCATTTCTTGCATACATCTTAGAGCTTTAGAAAAAAGTTAGGCATTCTTATTTTAGCCCTGGTGCTATCCTGAAGCACACCCTACACTCACTCACTATTGTGATGTGTTAAGGATAACCATCGGCTTAAGTTTAGTACCAATTGGTATATAAAATGGTGGCCCATTGATCGTTATACTAGTGATGAGCTAGACCTATTGGTAGAAATCATACTTGGGTAGCCCCTAAAGTTTCATCACCTGACTACAGCCCATGTAATAACAATAGCTACTTTCCCTAGGTTATATGACCATAACAACCTTTGCTTGCTATCTAGGCCTTTCTATTTTGAACAAATTCAAATAAATTAAGAGGGTACTAGTTAAATGTTTCCATGCCCTAGCGGGCCTAACTTAATTTGTTTGAATTTCTTAAATACACAATGCCAAAACCCATACACTTGTGCTTCCAATTAAAAGAGGTTATACTGCCAGTGTTTTTCTGTGCACCATATGCATCCTTGGGTTCCCTATTAACCCATAGGTAAAGCCTACCTAGGAAAGAGACCGCACAACCTCCTGTGTGGGAGTAATAAGGTTGGAAGGCTATGTCTTACTTGTATGTGGTTGTGATTGACGTCTAACGACACATTCATTGCATCCATGCATCATATATGTATCATGTTCATGCATCATCATCATGCATCACTCTTGACGTCTTACTTTTGCAGCCATTATAGGTTCACTTATGTGGTCTAAAGGGTTAGATGGTTGCCTTATCCAAAGATCCTATTTTGAGCTACCAGATTTGAGATCAGACTCTAAATCAGAGGTTGGGTCAGAGCTTGGTTGGTGTGTGTTTTCTGAAAGCATTCAAGAGACTATGATAGAAATGGGAGATGAAATTCAACAAATAGAGATGGATAGAATGATAAAAGATCTTGGGGTGAGAATATTTGCTTTAAGGGATAGATTATCTTTTGCCTCGTTGCTTCCAGTTCCACAAGAAAAATTGCATAGAAGACTAGACATGAGGTTTCAGGAGTTTGATAATAGAATAATGGCTAAGATTGACCGTTTGCTTTCACTGTTAGTTGGATCTCAGTTTGTAACACCATAACGAAGAAAAACTATAATTGGGGAGGCTTTTGCTAATGGTAAGGCCACAACATCTTGGACTTCGACCATAAACCAACATAACAGGTTAAGAGAAGAATAACTGGCTAAGATAATGAATATACAAGGCAATTATGAGGCCGCAAGAGTTTTAGCCTTAGGACCAATTCAGGACCACAACAACATCATGGGTAAACCACTCTTTAGGAACTTCACTCGTCTTAGTAAGCGAGGAAAGTTACAACATTTGTTGCCTATGCTAGTAAAGAATTAGGGAAAATTGATACATAAAGCTTATTGGTATTGTGCCTACCATCATCATACTGGTCATATGAAAAACCATTGTTGTGTCCTGAGGGATAGCATCTAAAACATAGTTGACTCTGAGCAAAAGACTAACAAGGGATGGTTACCCGAGCGGGAAAGTCTTGTTGAAAGGGGATGTACTAACTATCAAGAATAGGATACAATAAAAGTCGGTGGGAGCATTAACAAAAGCAATCGTGACAAGATGGATGAAATATTTGACACTGAGGTAGCCTCACAAATCACCATAGATAAACCTTTATCCTGGTATCTCACTTGCCGTATAGAGAATGAAAGTTTCAAATCTGGGAAAAGAAAAGCATCAGAAGTGTCTACGACTAAGGTAAACAGAGGCACTTATCAGTCGCTAAAGCAACTCAAAGGCAGTACTCAAATTTGGGGAAACCTTTATCTTGGGTATTTGCTCGATTGGTCAAGGAAAGGAAGCTACAGTCTCTACTGTATAAACCACTTAAAGACTTTGGCTCACCATATCATAGATTAGATTTATTTTGCACCTTTCACCAGCACACTAGCCATTTGACTGATGATTGTCGATACCTAAGGTATGGGATCCAGGATCTTACGGACAATAGGCAAATCTCCAATCCTGAGAAGAGGTGAAAGTGTTATGATATTAGCTAACCAGTCCTAGCAACTATGTTAGGGACCGAAAGTAGTGGCATTTTTATAGATTTTGTCTTTGCTTTTGAACTTTTTAATGAGAACAATGCTATTCCTTTTGATGATATTAATAAGATGAATAGTTTTGCTTACTTGTGTGACGTTTCTTCTTATTTCAATATGCATAATCATGAGCATGAATCATTCATATTTGAAATTAATTAATTACTACATGTTCATTTAATCTTGGTATGAAAGAAAATTTAAAAGAAATCTTATTAGCATAAGATATAACTCCTGAAGAGAAAAAAAATAGAGAGAATGAAAAAAAGAAATAAAAAAGAAAAAGCATGAAAAAGTCTTTGGCTGGACCTATGAGGATATGCCGAAGATTAATCGAGAAATCACTGAGCATGTTATAAGCCAATCAAGTAGAAGCCTTACTAGTTGAGGGACAAAAGACCGTAGAAGTGCTTGAAGATTCATCTTTGGTAGTCTATTAGGTGAGGGGTGAATGGTTTGTGAAAAAGAAGCAGTTGTTGCCCTACATCAAGTGTCTTAAGACTTTAAGCAATCAGTTTGAAATGTGCACTTTTGGGTATGTTCCTAAAGATGAGAATCAACTAACAGATGCCTTAGCTACCAAGATGGTAAATAATGTGATATAAAATAAAATAAAGGAAAACATGATGCACAGGTGAAAGAAATAACAAGAATTCAATTTGCAAGTAAAAAATGAGTTTTAGGCAAATGAACAGTGCCATAAAGGCACGAAAAGACAAAAAAAAATAAGACAAAGGAAATGAATAGAGGTCGACGTAAAGCGCGTGAGTGACGCACAAAGGAGAAGGGGGTAGGGGTAAGTCATGCTCGATTTACCCAAGTTAAGGGCATGACTCGACTCACTTAAGGTCGTGACTCGACCTAAAAAATGATTCCAGCCCCTTGAACGATACTAAAAGCCATGAAAATAACTGTAAAACTCACTATAACTCAATTTTGATCATTTTAATTCATAAAAAGGCCAAAAAATTTCAATAAAACACATGAAAAATATGATTTCAATTAGAAAAATCGAGATTAAAATATGAAAAATTAAAAAATCAAAATTTAAACCCAAGGAAGAAGGCAATGAATAGTAAAATCCAATTTACTTTAAATCTCAATTTTTAGCATAATTTTAATTAATTAATATGAATTAATGAGAAAAACAATAATAAAACTTAATTAATTACCAATCGACAAACTTAGAATTAAGAAATCAAATAATTCGATAAAATCAAAGAAAAGATGAAAAAATAGGAATTTACTATAAATCCAACACTAACACTAGATTTAAATAGTTTTGGGACTCAAGGACATTACCCTCATTGTCGGTTCCATCAAAAAATAAGGAATCAAGTGCCTTTAGCCTTCTTTCCCTATTTTTCTTGCTCTCCGTGTCAAGTTACAGAGGAAAAAAGAAAAAAGAAGGATAGAGAGGGACGTAAGAGAGGGAGAGAGCCCCCCCCCCCCCAAAATCTGTCCCTTTTTTGTTAAATATTCCTTTCAAAATAATTAATTTTGGATAAGGATGGAATGAAAAAATCCCATCTTTAGATAAGTATAAAATTGGATTTTTTAAACTCTTTTCCCCCCTATTTTTGTGCTTATTCCCGTTAAAATGTTTTTAGGAAGTGAGTCATGACCTTCCCATAAGTCACGACTTTAACTAACGATCTTAGACCATTGACGTTTTTTTTTTACCTTGAAACCCATTTTGACCTCGTTAATAGAAGAGAGAACACCCAAAAAGGATTTTTAAACATTTAAAAGCCATAGGAGAGCTCAAAAAGCATTCTAAAATTATAAAATCCATGAGAAAGGCCTAACACTTGTGTGAGGTTGCCATCTTTTGGTAAATGCCCCCAAGCATGGCATGCACGGATGACCTTGCTTCATGGAATACTCTTTTTTGTTTGAATTAGATTGATCTCTCCCATAGGAGTTTTCCTTTACGGTTTGACCATCCATTACTTAAAGTTTTCCTGTGTCTAGCTTTAGTGTACGGAGTTCATTCTCATTTTTCCTTACAAGAAATTTCTTGTGTGAGTAGATGAAAGAAATTATATAAGTGCAAGTTATGTGCGAAATTCATATATATGTGCACACAAATACATACATGAGTTGTGTGTGACGAGTGCCATATGTGTGATATGTGCAAAGAGTGACATGCCAAGAAGCATCTAAAATTTAAAGTAATTACGAATTATCAAATACTTTAAACTAGAATTTTATTCATCATTGAATAAGTTAAATGGACCACATTCTCAACTAGCTTAATCTCAACAAGAGAAATTAAGAGGTCATTCTCAATGAGGGAACAGGAGAATAGGCATGTTAATACCAAAGCCTACCAGACCAATATATAAACACAATGTATACCAAGAAATTTTTGTGTATGTGTGCTAAAGGCCAAAACAGAATTTTGCCTTTTGAAAGTAAATTTTGATTGCGAATTTGGGAAAGAGATTTAACTCGAATGCATAAATGCATTCATGGCTTCCCACTTGAAGCTCAAGAAATACCATTTGCCTCTTTTTATGTACCGAACCTTACTAGAAGATCATCTCCACTAGGTTGGATGAGACCAAACCCAAAATTAGGAGCTTTTACATTAGTTGTAATGTTAGGCCTGGGTGGATGGCTATCAAATAAAGTTCAGGTTGCTAGGGGAAAATGACCACTATATTTTTTTAGTTGCTGAGAGGATTTATTCTACCCATTTTTTGCTCTCAAAATATTTTTGGATTTGGCTTTGGTGATTTTCAATTAATCACAGCACTCTTACATTTAGTCTTGATGAATTTCAATTTACCAAAAATTGTTTTAGGGAAATAACTCAAGGCCTCTCTTTCCTTTTTGTTTTTTATTCTTACTATTGTGATGTTGATTTTAAGGGTTTTCTATTTCCCTCTTTTTTTTCTTCTTCTTCTTTTTCTTCTTCTTTTTCTTCTTCTTCTTCTTCTTCTTCTTCTTCTTCTTTTTTATTTTGTAGGTATATTTCATAAAATAACCTCAATTCTTTATGAACAAGATTTATACCAAGATTGGTAGAAATTAATCTTTCCTATTCTTGAAATGTGAAATCAGCTTTTTTATGGTGTTTATCTTCCTAAGGGGAGCCAAAATCATTTTGGATTAAGGATTGTTTAGATATGTGTAATAATAAAATAAGCATACATTCAACATGCTTGAAATAAAGGCTCAAGGGGCTGGTAAGTTATTATGAAATCAGGGTAGAAAGAGAGTCATTTAGAAGGCTATACAAAGAAGGGCTTCTTGAATCATTTTTTAGGTTTTGTATCATCCTGGGCATACTTTAATGGGTAATAAAAAAGGTTATAGTGCTTTTAGTGAGTTTTACCCCTTCCCCTCAATCGTAAATAGTTTTTTCATTAATTTTAAAACTAGCCCAAGGTGCTCAAAGTTCAGAAATTGCATGGTATAGTGCAGGCTTTTATGCAATTCAACAGACAGTGATAAAGCATGAATATCTTCTATTCAATTTATATTTAAATGAAGCATAAATTTTTGTGATTGAGGTCAAACTCATTCATAGCTGAGAATTACTCAGATGAAGTAAAATTTCAAATTGAAAGTAGATTAACAAGAAGCAATTATGTCAAAACTTTGGACATTGCTTGACAAAATAAACTAAACTTTAGGACATAAATTATTTTAACAAGAATACTTCCTGTATTTGGAAAAAAAAGATGCTACAACAGTCATTTTGAACATATCAGGGAGGTGGTGATCCTCGAATTATATTTGCAAAAAGGACAATGCTGCATTCATCTTAAATGCATCAAGGAAGCGGTGTCCCTCAAATATGTAAATTAAAAACCATTATGTCAAAATCTTGGACATGACTTGGCAAGATAAATTAAGCATAAGGTATAAACTATTTTAATAGGAATGCTCCTTGAAATTGGCAAAAGGACGGTGCTGCAACGATCATTGTGTTGATATGAGAAATCCTTGAATCTTTTGGCTTTGCAATTCGTGTTTCAATCATGATGGCCCAGGAGAACTATTGGGGCAAGGATAGTAGAGCCTACTTTCTCTTTACTTGTAAGGTTATGTACAATGATATAAACAAAAGATTATGTGTGCATAACGAATCATGTGTAAAGAAATATACATAGAATTACACAAGAGACACAGGCAAGTTATGTGTAGAATATATGTAGAGAATCATGTGTGCAAAATGATTATGTGTGCTGACACATGTAGAAAATTATATATGAAACATTTACAAAATGCATGCAAAGGAGAATGTGTGTGTGTGCAAACACATGCAATGAGTTATAAGTATTTGAACACTCGTGTTAAAAAGAATGCCTATAGAGACGAAAAAAATGCAAGAATACATGCAGAAATGCAAGAATGCATACTGAAGTGCGGTATGCGAAGATGCATGCAAAAATGCACGTAAAGATGCAATAATGCATGTAGACATGCAAGAATGTATATATGAAATGCATGGCCTACACCATAGGTGGTTAGGAGATCTCATCCTGGATACGAGTTGGCTAATGACCCACAAGTGTCTTTCCCATAACTCTTGGTTTTTAGACAAGCTTCCTCTAGTTATTCCTCTTATTTTTTTCTTTTTTTTTGGTTTGCCCTCTTTCTAAGTTCCTTTATTAATTATAGGGTAGATAATCTATCATTGTTGTGCTTCTGACAAAAGAAAGTTCATTTCCCCACAAACTGTAATGTATTCATTTATTGAATGTTATGCTCTGCTGAGCTCATAACCCTATACTTTTACTTAGAAGTCATGCCCCTACTTGAAGGGTCTATGGTAATTAAGAATATATTTTCTACTCCCAGAACTCTAGCTTGTCTTAACCTGTGTGTAGAATTTTCCAAGGGAAATGACTTCGGTATCGAGAACTTCTATCAGTGGTTGCTAGACTGATATCTTAGGGCAATTCTTTCTTCCTAAAAGACCTAGTCGATATACTAAATTCCCTTTCACTGCCATATCCACCTTTTATAATGGCATTATTTTGTTGATCTATCCTATCTGATATTTAACATTGATCCTGGAGAACTTTACCAGTGGCTATCATTTGCTTGGCATGATCAAAAGCATTCACAATAGGTTGAGCCTATTTTTGTTGTATGTATCCATGGTTGATTTTCTATTCACTACCCCAGATAGGCAATTTGGATGTTCACTCCTATATAGGCTATGCAAGGCCACATTCTAGATTGCAACTTAACATACTAGACAACTTGAGGAGCCAAAAGTCATCATAAGAATCCCTTGCATTTCAGAGGTCGTCTCTCATATACTGCATTGTATCAAGCTATCATTTTCCTGTGATGGTAGCACTAAACTCTAAACCTTCTAAAACTATTGGGCATACTTCCTTGACATGCATGCTTCTTGCATTAGAGAAGTCTATGTTTATGGCAAGCTAAAAAGACCTTTTGACATGTAACCTTTTTAATGAGTGCCAAGCCACTCATGTGAGCTCTATAAATGCCAGCATGAGTTTCTTCTACAACCCTCATGGTTTTTAACTCATTTGTGTATCTTAAACACATGCCATTGGGGATGTCCCTTATATAGGACTGTGTTCATACTATGTAAAGAGTTCGTGGATCTTTCTTAGTCTTTTCTAAAAACTTTCTCTAAGGACACTAGTCTTTTCTAAACAAGTTTGATTATTGTGGCACTGTGGTTTCTCATCAATAGCCTAAACATATGTCCCTTGCATAGCTTTAAAACATAATCTATCCAAAATAATTAGCTTCACGATCACCCTGGTTAGAATGTCCCGTATAGCAATCAAGGTTATCAAAGTGCTAGCCAACCAATTCTTATCCCTGGACCTAAAAGGCGAACCGGTTGCTCAGTCTTTTCAAGCACCTCCCATAATAAACAGATACTTCTCTCTAATGGAGCATTCACCATGAGCCTAGTAACTACCAGTGATGAGTCTCTAGACACTTCTATTGTCTTTGCACTAAAGGCTATAGTGCTTATAACCTATACATATAGACTTCACGTATAACCCCGTTGTTAATGGCTTTGGGTAATTTTCATCATCAAATAGGACAAGGATTACCCTAGGCAAGCTTTCTTTAGGTGCTTTCTTTAGTTTTTTCTGCCTTGCTATTTTTAAGGTCAGGCTATTTATCTCTATCATGTTTCCACCAAGGATAACATTTTCTTCAACAGGCTATATATACAGTCTGATGCCCCTCAAAAACCTAAAAAGAAATTTTATCTTGGCCTTTGCACTCTATTTAGTAGCCTTCCAAGGAGATTGATATACCATATGCCTCCTTTAGCAACTGTTAGGGTTTATGGTTTAATGCTTTCACTTTGCCCACTTAGAATTGTACCTTCTTAGAATTGTACCCCTTACTTGAAAAACTTGCAGCCATCAGAGGAGTACTCCCTTGACCTTAATACTCTACTTTTTGCTTTGGGTTACGAGCTAACTTCCAAAGGGGAGTTTACTTGAACCTTGTCTTTACTAACAACCCTTTACTTCTCTGGGTGCCCTTTAATTGCATCGATGTTCATCACTTGGAATTTTTTGTTATCTTTTCTACCTTGTGTATTGAGTCTTTGAATTTGCTGCTTAAATGGTTTGTTTTTAAGATATGCTTTGGGCAGCATGTCTTATAGTGTCTTTGTCGATTTTCATCATGTTGCTTCAAGTCCAGGCAAAGACTTTTTTCTTAATTTTTCAATTTTTTCCTCATTTTTTATTATCTCAACCCATATTACTTCAATAATCATATTGAATGCAAACAAGATGTTATTTTTTCCTTGAGATCTATGTATGATTCAATAAAATAAGACACTACATACATAAAAAAAACTCATATTATTAACATAATTAAAGAAACATATGCACATTTTACATTGGTAAAAAGTGGTCTATGTTGCATCTTTTCCTACTACAAGCATAGGCAGCAAAAATTCTTTCAACATCTCAAGCTCTTCCTTCTCTGGATCGTGCCCTCAAGATTAGTGGTGGTATTTACATCCTGTAGCTCTCTAAACTGCTTCTTATTGGAATTGAGCAGTTAATGGCTAGATATCTACATGCCATATTCATCTCGAAGCACATACCATTTCGATAAGCCTAAGTAAGATACAAAAATCGGTGGCAGCAAAATACAACTCATCTTTTTCTTTTGTCCTTTGGGTCTATAATTTGCTTGGCATCAATAAGGTCCTAGATTTAGCTTTTTAAAGTTCAACAATTGTTTGTCAAATAGCCAATGTGCTGGTAAAAAGCACAAAAATGACCAACCCTCTGACCTGGCAAGCCCTGAGTTCTAGCCAGCCTTGATTGTAAGGGTTGCAATTTCTTTATTTTAACCAATCTTTTAAGAACCCAAGATAGACGTCTACCTAAATTCGAGTACCTTCTTTGAGCTACCTTTATGGCTAATACCCCTATTATCTTTAAGTATTAACGCTACTACCTGAACCAAACATCTTGCTAGTCTTAACACTATCATAGATTCAATGGCCACTGCCATGATTTTTGCCCCCTAGTTAGAGGGAATGGATCCTTTCTGCTAAGCAACCTCCTCTTGCTTCCATAAATGTATACCCGAAAGACTCACAATCATTCATTGGTTCTTTATCAAGCCGATGATGCCAACCAGTTAGGGGTATTAGACCACCTAGTATTAGAGGCTGAGTATTAGAGACTAAATCTAGATTAGCAATAAGTCTAGTAATAGTTTTCCTTTCAAGGTCATCAATCCTTTTACCCCATGCAATTACAAGTTCAATTACTATCATTGCAGTTTCTACTAAGTATTCTGCTAACTGCTCGGAGGCTTGGTCTAAGTTTAAATCTGACCTATTTAAAGCCAGTTCTAACTTGTTGGACTTTGACTTTTTTGAAAAATTACTGATAGAGTTGTCACTTAATCCCTTAAACCACCTAAGTGAGTCGTCTAAGATGGTTGCAAAATCAAAGGGTTAGAACGATACATGGCTAAGAATTTATACCAAAATTATATACACAAAATGAAATGCACAAGTAAAATAGGATGTATGGACTTTATTATTTTCTTACATTTTATTCTTAAGATGCATTTACATGATGCACATGTATGTGAAGAACACTCACGACATACAATGGGAAAATAAAAACAAAGTCTAGTATGGCATGACAAGCAACGTATATGTGTATAACATATGTGTAATAAGATCGTGTGTACAAAATATGACACAACGTGAGAATAAATATACATGACACAAAACATACATGACATGTTTCAAGCATGATAGTTTAAGTACACAAGGTATGACATGGTATATAAATGAATACACATGACATACAACATATATGTTCATAGCATAACTCATGTAGTGATAGTTTGTGTATATGATGTGACATAAGATGTATAAAATAGGGCATGGTGCAAGTTAATGAATTGTGTGGAATGATAGAAAATCACATATGCAAAAGTACAAGTTACATGTAAAGATACTCGTGGCATGTGACATAATACGATATATGAATGAGCATATACGGTGAGTGGCATATGTATATGATAGATGTCATGTTAAAAGCATACAGGCATATGATGAATGAGATGTATACACAATGTATAACATGGCATGGAAATTGTATTCATGATATATGATGCATGTGTCCATGGTATAGGTCGCATGTGGCACATGGTATAACTATCTATAGAGGATAAGACACATGTTCACGATATACCACATATATAATGGTATGCAATAATGGTATGTATACACACAACATGAGAAAGGAAAATGTAGCATGATGAAATGTGCATGACATTGCATGCAATTTAACATAGCATGTGCATAGCACTTGCTTTGTATACAAGATCCAACATGAGGCAAAAATGATGTCTATATGCACAAGCATGTAGTAACATGCATTAGGCACAACTCAATGACTAATATATACATGTTACAATGCATATTGATGTATTCATGTTATGATACATGTCAATTGTGCACATATGATGATGGATGCTTATATGTGCACATTACAATATATGTTAATACGTACCCGTGATGATGGATGTATATTACTATAATTTATATTAATATGTACATGCAATGATAGGCGTAATGCCAATGTAATGGCAAATGTGTACATGCATACGCTATAATGCATGATAGACATTTAAGTGTACATGCCATGACTCATGTATGTTCGTTTGTATAAGTTATAATGGATGATGAATGTTTATACATTCAAGTCATGACAGATGTTAACATATTCCTGTTATAATGTATGTTTACATGTCACTATATACATGCCAGGATGTATGCCTATATGCTTATACTATACCATATATCAATATGCACATGCACAATGGATATATGTGCATGTCATAATGTATGCTCAAACACTCATCAATGTGTATATGTGATAGTGAACATTTATATGTACAGGCCAATATACATATGGTGGATGCTAAAGGGAATGTCTATGTGCACATGTTATGATGTTTGTTAATATGCACATGCTATGACAAACATTACTATTTACATGCAGGATAGGCATATGTATATGTCATAATGATACATGCATGCTATGACATGTATCAATATGTATATGTATAATGGATGTATGCTCATGCCATGGTAATATTAATGTATTATTATTTTGTTATTATTTACACTTTTTATATGGTAATGATGTATATAGGATGGTGTATGAGGATGAATATGTTAGAAATGCATGTGATGCGTTGGTCAATCATTGCATTATGACGATGATATATGAGCATACGATATGTGTTAATGTATGATGATGCACGTGAATGATACCTATATTTTATGCATGATGCATGAGCATGTTAGGCACACGCATGATGCATTGGGTGCATAAACATATGGCATACACACATGATAATGTGCGATGCATAAAATATACATGACACATAGGCATGTTAGGCACACATATGGTGCATGGCATATGTGTGCTGCATGGCATATGAATGTATTCTATACATGATGCATAGTGAATATGTTACACATTGATGTATGAGAGCGATGCACATGAATGGTATACATATGATGTGTGACTCAAATGTTATCATAAAACACAATGATGTGTAATATACAAGTGATGTATGAGCATGACATATACATAATGTATGGGAATAATTTTATACAAAAAGTAGAATGTACAGGCTAAGAAAAAATTTAATGCAAAATGTACATTTTACGGCACACAAAATGAAATATACACGTGTTCATGGTAAAGAGAACTTACGTATAGAATGCACATGTTTCACATTATCACATTATTTTTCATTTGCACGCAAAATAAGATGCAGGCACATGCACATTTTTCTTTTGTAGAAAATCTATGCACATAAGATTTACATGTTTTAATTCTTATCACATGGAATGATTTGTGTAAGCAAAAACTATACGAATGAGATGAGATGTACATACATCAAAAATCTATACACACAAAACATGCATACTTTACTATTTATTTTATTCATTTTATTAAAAATGCATACACATGCAAACACAAAAAAAAAAAAAAATCCTCCCAACCTTATTGCTCCTACACAGGAGGTCATGTAGTCTCTTTCCTGGGTGGAATTAGCTCATGGGCTAATGGGGAACCCAATGAACGTGCATGACGCATGGTAGAAAGTCGGCAGCATAACCTCTCTTTATTAAAAGTGCATACGGATAGATTTGGGCAATTGCGTATTTAAACAATCTGTGTAAGCTGAAATGTGCTCACCGGGGCATGAAAGCCTTTGATGAGCTGACATTTAAATTTATTGGAATTTATTTAATACATAAAGTCCCACATCATAAGCAATATATTATGGCACATGCCCCCTAATGGAAGTGTCTATGCCATTACATATGCTTTTGGTTTGGTGATATAGCTTTAGGGCTACCAAAGTGTGGTCTCTGCTAATAGGTCTAGCTCATCACGAGCATGATGACCGATAAGATCACATTTGATACACCAAAAGGTACGAGGCTTAGGCTGGTGGTCCTATCTAAAACTTCCCTATATTGAGTGAACTTAGGGTCATGCTTTTAGAATGCATCGAGGTTAAACAAAGGATGCCTAACTTAATTCTAAGGCCCTAGCATGCATGCAATGCAATTTTTTAAAAAGTGATAAAACATCTTAATCTCTAAACTCATTTATATTAAACCAACCAAGGGTACTTTCAGAGCAAAATCTCACGGCCCCTAGTAGAGTCGCTACTCTGATGTACACCGAACTCTGTAGCCATCTGGTTTGCTCTCGGAAGCTCGTTTTTAGGGCTCAAGACTGAATTAAGGTTCATTTGACTCGTGAAGGTTGGTCGTTTTGTAATAAACTGGATTTTATTCCCATCTATTGTTGATGATCAACCTACAAGGGCACCTGCTGGGCACCACAAAATAGGTATCATAGAGTCACCACCTAATAAAACATTAGGAAGGTGAGTTCTAACCTTATGAGGCCGAAACTAGAGATAGTTTAGGACCTCACTATTATTTATACCTTTGGTTAGTATTATATAAATGGATTTTAATGATTAATTTATTTTATCTCTTTTCTCATATGAGATATTATGCTGAAAAAAATAAGACACACACAAGCATGTTGGAAAGCTATAAAGCATAAATGTGGAAAGTTGTAAAAGCATGGCATATAAAGTATGAAAGAATACAAAAGCATGGCATATAAAGTATGAAAAAATACAAGAATAAATATAAAGATAAATCATACATAAATCGAGGAATTAATTGAGTTCATTTAGATGAGAACATTGGTCCTCACATGCATATTTACAGAAAATAGTTTTGGATGTATTTCGAATGAATTTGAGAGCATTAAGCCCATACGGCTTTTGAAAGAGAATTATCTTAGTTAATTTTAAGGTAAAAGAATCGTTTTTATTTATAAAGAAAAGTCCTTAATTTTACATGTTATTTTATGGATAAAAATTGAGACATTAGTCCCTTTTATTATAGAAAAATCTCACTCAAACTTGTATAAAATCATTTGGTGAGTTTTTAGATTAATGTTAAAAAATCCTTTATTATTATAAATAAAAAAAGAAAGGCATAAAAGAATAATAATAAAAGAAAAGATAACATACGAAAATTGGGCTATTTGTTGAATTGGAAACATTGATTCTCTCAATGCATATTTCTAAAATTCTTTGTGTGATTTTTGGGATAAAAATAGGACATCGGTCCATTTTATTTAGAAAAATCCTTATTAATTAAGTAAAAATAGTTATGGTGTTATTTTTAATTAAGCGTGTGAAAAAAAGTCTTTATTATTACATAATTCATATGAAATAAGAGAAAAAAGTAAAAGAATAATTCTATTGGCCTAAATAATAAATGAAAGAATAAACTAAATCCTAAAATGAAATTGTCTGCCTTATCTTCCATGTCAACTCGAAATGCGTAATGTACATATGGCATGAAAAATTATGTTAGTTAATAATGAATTAAATCAAATAGTAAATAATTAAATACAATAATTAAATAAATATATATAATAAGATAAATTAATAAATGAAATGAATATAAATAATATTAACATTATAATAATATAAGTAATGGTAGCAATAATAGAAAGAGTAATAATAACAATAATAGTAATATTAATGATAATATTAATAATGACAATTATAAATATTATCATTAAAAATAATATAAAAAATAATGGCAATAATATATTGAATTAAAATGAATTAAATATTGCACAAATATATAGATAGACAATTTGACAATTAAATTGCAAATATTAATTAAACCAATAAAATAGACACAAATAAAATAGCACTAAATAGAAAATTAATAGACAGTATTATAAATTGAAAATATAATGATAAATTAATATAATTAGTTTATTTCAAATATCAATTGATTAAGCTTAATAAGCAAATAGAAATATAAAAGAATTAATATTAATAACAAATGCATTAAAAGGATATTAACGATATAAAATTGAAAAATTAACAAAACCTCATATAATGTTAATAAAATTATTAGAAATTAGATAAAAAATAACAAATTAACAAAATATGCTAAAACAATTAATTGACAAATAAGTAATAAGCTAAAATAATAAACTAATTAACAGCTATAATGGTTAACAAATTAATATATTTAACAATTAACAAATAAGTATATGCAAAATTAAGATAATATTAACAAATAACAATATATATATATACACACACACATACACACACACACACACATCAATAAGATAAACAAAATTATGAAAGCATATTATTAAACTAAACAAAACAGCAAACCAACAAACATTAATAAGTTAAGATGGTAACTGATAAAGCAGATTTTGGCTTTACCTGTAAGAAGGAGAGCTGGCAGTTGAAGATCCGATCGGATGGAAGGACCTGCAAAATGGAGTGCCCGGTCGGACCCGGGCATTAGCACTCTGAAGCTTAAGTTAGTAGCTTTTAGAGAAAGAGTGCTTAGAGAGAGAGTCTCAAATATTCAATACCTGGAGCCATTATGTTTTAGGCTATTTATAGGAGTTCTTTGGAGGGATACTTGAGTACCTTGGGGAGTGATAATCGGTAGTCGGAGTAGGGGAGCGGTGATGTGATAGGAAGTAGGTGGAGAGTATTGACGTTGGCTTGTGTCAGTGGGCTAACTGGACATGTTATCCCATCAGTCCGATCGGACATTACGCTTTCCTGTGCTGTCTTCCAGCTCACTCTTGACCTTTTTGTTACTGGCCTTGGGCCCTACCAAATGTTGTTAGGCCACACTGATTGGGCCTTTGGGAATGTATTTTCCATAGTTATCACTTGTCCCCCATCCGAAAGGTCCGATCGAAAGACTTTCGGTCTCTTGGAGAGATTTTTGAATTGACTTGAATTTGATAAGTCGTGTCTGTCTATTTTGGGCAGCCGCTATGCATTTATTGCTGGTGCGTGTGTCAAGGGTGACGCTTTGTTCTCTGTAACTGCCATTAATGAGTTAGAGACATGTGGCGATCATCCAATGGATAAGCATTTGGAGTATTCTAGAAACATTTTGCCTATAAATAGGCTCTTGTGGCGAATTTTTCTTATTTTTCGGTGATTCTTAGCGAGACTCTGCCAAATTTTCTGCATGGACTTTGCCATTTTAGTGACTTCAGAATTTCTGCAAGAATACCTAAGTAAGTAAGCAATCCTTGCTTTTGATTTCTCTTCTTTATTCATAACATCATTTTTTATTTCTCCCCTTCCACCAAAGATGGCTTTGAGTAGTAACCAGTCTATAGATAGGAGTTTTCTTGAAACTTGTATAGATTGTGAGACCATGGCTCGTCCTTTAAAACTCACAGAGGGAGAATTGGCTGAGATTTCTTCTCAATACAATCTTCCTATAGAAGTCTTTATGATGGCTTGCTCAAGCTCCATGTCGATAACAGGGGGGCCTTTTGGTCGTGAGGATAAAGAGTGGCTCATTTGCCATTTTATGGAGCTTGGATGCTGGGTTGAGGCTTTCCTTTGATGCTTTTGAGATTACAATTCTCTAAGGTTACGGAGTTGCCCCTAATCAGCTTCATCCGAACAAATGGAGAACAATGTCCTGCTTTAGTGAGATGGAGAGTGTAATGCCCCTCAGTATACCCTAGGAGAATTTCTCACTAATTAATTATTAGGTTAAATGTCAAATTAAGTATAAATGAATAAGAAGGGACCTATTTTAAAAGTGAAAAGGATTGTTTTGGGGCATAATTAGAAATAAAGGAAGTTAAGGGAAAAGGGGTAATTCTTCTAAGTAAGTGACACTTGGGCTATTAAGAGTAAGGGAGAGGGAGATATTTATTGGAGAGGTGGCTGGCCAAGTGGGGGAGTGGTCTTCTTCTTCTCCATTCATCTTCATCCTCTCACTTTCTTAAACCCTAAAATCTCTCTCTAAAACTCTCTCTTTAGAAGCTCTTGGGTTTTTGTCAAAAGAAGGAAGATTTAGCTAACTTAATTGTAAGGTATCCTTGTCTCTTATTTTAGCTATGTACTGTTCATTAAACATAGTGATGAGTGTTCTTGGTGGTGTGTTTTTATAGAAGGAGAAACAGGTAAGAGAAAGGAAAGGAAGCGACTCAAGGTTGAAGAGATTTGAAGCTTTTAAAAGGTATGGGAACTTGTATTTATGTTTTAAAAGGTATGGGAACTTGTATGTATGTTTGTGTGCTTGAGTTTTGGGCATGAAAGGTGTGTCTATTATTGCTATGATATGTTTTATATGTGAATATTGAGCTTGAGAGTGAGTTAGAGATGAAAGATGCAAGTTTTGTTGAGAGAGATGAAAACTCTGTTTTAGGGATTAAAGGACCAGTCTATACTCTTTTGGCCATATCTTGAATTATAGTAGTTCAAATGGAGAAATTCTAGTTGGTATAGAAACTAGACATCTATATCTTTATTTTTTTAGAAGGAACTAAGAATTGATTTTCATTGCATGATAGTGAAAATTGGGGTTGGAATCTGGTTACGACTATTACCTTGCTCTTGGGAATAGTTTGTGGTTTTTTTTCCATATCTTAAGATTTATAAGTCCAATTTGGATAATTTTTAATTTTTTGAAAATTGAAGAAATGGGGATAAAACTTTGTAGAAGATAATGTTTCCTAAAAAAGTCTTCTAGTATGTCTAATTTGAGGTACAATTTAAGTATCATAATTAACTTACAGGATTTCTGAGCAATGAGTATGGAAACTTTTGAACCATTGCTTTGTGCTGCGAGAGCGACTGTTTTCGTGAGCGCGATATCAAGGAATATTCATTTCAGTAATTGCTTACCATCATGAGTGCAATTAATATCGCGGGCGCGACAACTGTCACGAGTGCGATTATTGCTGCGAGCGTGACAATAAGCATTTGTTTCATATCTTTATCTATACTTTGCTATTTTTCCCATTATAATAAGCTACTCTTAAATGTGTTATGTCTATATTTGAACGTTATCAACTTTAAGGTTGAACAGGTATGAAATTGTGTTACAGTTGTTGATGAATATGCATGATTTCCTATGAATAATGCCTATGTCTATATATATATATATATATATATATATATATATATATTTCGCATCACCGAATTAATATGCTATTGGTTAAAGTATACTATCTTGATTATAATGCATATTTGCATGAATGGTCTTTCTATATGATAAATATGATAACTGAACTCCAGAATTGATACGGTGATATATGAATTGAATAGTGCCTAGATTAAAAGTTGGTTGTGGATAGATAGGCATGCCTATAGGGTTACAGTCTCAACTGCTATAGTCCGTTTCTTATGAGTCCACAGTCTGTCTCTAAATGAGACCATAGTTCTGATCCGAATGGGTCCACAGATTTAATACCTTCGGGTATTTATAGATTTAATGCCTTATGGTATCCACAGTACCCGTTACCCACACCCACAAGATTTTTAAGCAGGCAATTTATAAGATGAATAACATACATACGTAGTTTGAAATAGTTTATTGGTATAAATACATGATTTTTTTTGTATTCTTTCTTAATAAAGTAAATGCATTTTTATTTTGTATTATTGTTGTATGCTTGATGATAACCACTGTGAGTGGTTATCAATATGTTATATTCTTGTTTTTCCCACTAAGCTTTATAGCTTAGCACGGATGTTTATCCGTGTAGGTCCGTAGGTTAGACCTTCTCTTCAGGAACAAAGCCAACAATCTCCAAAGCCAACATCAAACTAGAAATAATAGTTTGAAGTATAAGTCTCAATTTTGTATCTTTTTGGTTATATAATGATGTATCCTGTAGTAATATCATGTAATTATCAGGCTTTGTAAGCAATAGCTTGTAAATAGAACAACCTTAATCTTATATGATATGTAATGTACATGTATGTATCCCCATATGCATCATTAACATATGACTCACAGGATTAATGAGATATAATTATTACCAATAATCAGGATTATTTAGAAGAGTCATTACATTTTTGGTATCAGAGTGCCTTGGTTTAGGCGGTTCTGGCCGATAGGAATTTAAAGGTCCATAGATATAGAATTCTTGTTGACGTTGGCTGATTGTTGTTGCCCCTGTGTTTCTTTTGATATAGTTAGAATGGAAGGACACTGTGAAGTGGTAGATGAATCGGCTGAAAGCAATTTACCTGGACAATCTAAACCTTCACAGCCTTAATTGTCTGCATCCACTAGAGGTGGTGTAGCTGCCACTGAGCTTGGGGAAGCACCATTGAAAATTTCCCATGACATGGCTTAGATTCTACAACGGATGACAGTACCAAAAGCTCCTATTTCTGAGATCAAAAAGCATGGTGCAGAAGAGTTTTTGGGCTCTACTTGGGAAGAGTCTGAGAAAGTTGAACTATGGCTTGAAATATTGGAATGGGTATTTATGGAAGTTCAGTGCCTAGTCAATCAAAAGGTGACCTATGTTGTGTCCTTGCTTTAGGGAGCAGATTATGATTGGTGGAAGCTAGTTCAAACACAACCCCAGCTACCTAATTCCCTCTCTTGGGAATTCTTTGTGGCAGAATTTAAAAAGAGGTATGTGACTGAAGCTTACAAAGATGAGAGATTGAAACAATTCCTGAATTTAAAGTAGAGAGGTATGTCAGTGGCTGAATATGAAGCAGAATTTAGTCGCTTGAGCAAGTATGCACCAAAATCTATGCTGACTGGGACTTTCAAATGTCGCCAGTTCGCAGATGGGTTGAATGATCAGATCCGGGAGCATTTGATAGGGCTTATTTCTTTGCACCCAGTGGATTACCATCAGTTGGTTCAGGCAGCTATACGGGTGGAGAAAAAAGAGAATGCCAAAAGAGAAAGAGAACAAAAAAGAAGAAGCTTCTCTCGAGGCAGTTCTTCATCAGGGAAGAGATTGAGATTGACTTCAGGAGATTAACCAACCGAGTCTGGTAATTGCCCTGCATCTAGAGGTAGACAACAGGGAACCTTTACTTCAGCTCGATCTGGTAGAGTACTGCATTAGGACAGGGAAGGGGTCAAGCGCCAGAATGCACTTATTGTTTTAGACGACATTGGGGCACTTGCAGAATGCTTACTGGTGCTTGTTTTAGATGTGAAAGCTCAAACCATTTTATGGAAAATTGTCCGGTGAAGTAAGAGCAAGCCTCCAGTCAACAAAGTAACAGAGGAGTTTCTAATGTACCTACTTCAGGTAGAGGTCGTGGTATAGGCAGAAGTGGATTGGGTCAGTTTTGAGCACAGTCTAGGAATGTTTCAAAGATAGTGGATCGACCATTTGCGCCTACACCTCCTGTTAGAGCTTATGCCATGAAAGGTCAGGAAGATGTTGATACTCCTAAAGTTATAGCTGGTATATTCTCTCTCTTTGATGGTGATGTACATGTGCTTATAGACCCGGGATCTACACATTCGTATATTTGTAATGGGGAGTTGGGTAGAAATGTATATGTTATAGATCACCTGAATCATGATATATGTGTGATCATTCCTTTGGGCCACAGTATACATATAAATAAAATTTATAGAAATTGCCCTATTATGATTCAAGGGAAAGAGTTTCCAACTGACGTAATTGTTTTACCTTTCCATTATTTTGATGTAATTTTGGGCATGAATTGGTTGTCTAGATACCAAGCCATAGTGAACTATAAAGCTAAGACTGTAGTAGTTAAGAATGATAAGGAGAAAGAGACATTGATTCAGGGTATTAAGTCTAAACCCTTAACCAATGTTATCTCTACTATGGAAGCGAAACGATTTCTTAGGAAAGGATGCAAAGCATTCTTGGCTTTGGTTCTTGACTCAAAAAAGGGAGACGGTTATTCTTCAAAATATTCCAGTAGTCAATGAATTTTCTGATGTTTTTCCCAAAGAACTTCCGGGTTTGCCGCCAGAGAGAGAGGTAGAGTTGTCTATAGAGACTTTGCCTGGAACTACTCCTATTTCCAGAGCACCTTATAGAATAGCGCTATCCGAATTAAAGGAATTAAAGGTTCAGTTACAAGAGTTGCTAGATAAAGGCTTCATCAAGCCTAGTATGTCACCTTAGGGCGTACCGATATTATTTGTTAAAAAGAAGGATGGTACCTTAAGAATGTGCATCGACTACAGACAACTTAACAAGGTGATGGTGAAAAATAAGTATCCTCTACCTCAAATTGAAGATCTATTTGATCAGTTAAAGGGTGCTGGAGTATTTTCAAAAATTGATTTGAAGTCAGGATACTATCAACTGCGGGTCAAGGGTGTAGATATTCAGAAAACTGCTTTTAGGACTCGATATAGTTATTACGAATTTTTAGTAATGCCTTTCGGGTTGACTAACGCATCAGCAGCATTCATGGATCTGATGAATAGGGTGTTCATACCATATTTAGACCAATTTGTGGTGGTCTTTATTGATGACATCCTGGTCTATTCTCACAATGAAGCAGAGCATGCGAAACACCTGAGAATTGTTTTGCAAAATTTGCAAGAAGAGCCGTTATATGCAAAGTTAAGTAAATGCGAGTTCTGGCTTAAAGAAGTTTCTTTTCTTGGGCACGTGGTGTCTTCAGAAGGCACTAGGGTGGACCTTAAAAGATTGAAGCTATTTTAAATTGGAGGCTGCCTCGGAATGTGCCAGAAGTTAGGAGTTTCTTAGGCTTGGCTGGCTATTATAGAAGATTTGTGAAAGGCTTTTCAGTTATCGCCTCCCCGCTCACTAAGTTACTTCGGAAAGAGGCTAGATTTGAATGGACAGATCGTTGTCAAGCAAGTTTTGATCAGTTAAAGAAGATGTTAATGGAAGCTCTAGTTCTTACTCAGCCAATAGCGGATAAAGAATATGCTATGTATAGTGATGCGTCAAAAAATGGATTGAGTAGCATATGCATCAAGGCAATTAAAACCCCATGAATAGAATTATCCAACTCATAATTTAGAACTGGCAGCAGTCGTTTTTGCTTTCAAGATTTGGCGACATTATCTCTATGGGGAGAAATGTAGAATTTATACAGATCACAAAAGCCTTAAGTATCTACTTACCGAGCGAGATCTCAACTTAAGGCAGCGTAGATGGCTAGAATTGTTCAAGGACTATGATTGTATAGTTGACTATCATCCGGGAAAGGCCAATATGGTAGCTGATGCATTAAGTTGGAAAATGATATCGACCTTGTTGTTGCAAGATTGTAAATGGTGGTTTACAATCAATGGAGCTTTGTTAGCTCAATTGTGAGCTCATCCTAATCTAAGACAGGCAATAATTGATGCATAGATGAATGATGAAAAGCTACAGCAATTAGCTCAATTAGTGCATAAAGGAGGCCCCGTAGAGTATTCAATCGGGTTTGATGGTGGTCTCTATTACCGAAACCATTTATGTGTCCCAGACGTTAAAGAATAGAAGAAAGCTTTATTGCACGAGGCTCACAATACTGTTTTCACCATGCATCCTGGAGGCAATAAAATGTATAGAGACCTAAAACAGTTTTACTGGTGGCCAGGAATGAAAAGAGACGTAACTGAGTATGTTTCCAAATGCCTAACATATGAGCAAGTCAAGGCAGAGCATCAACTTCCTTCAGGATTGCTGAATCCTCTTCCCATTCCTCAGTGGAAATGGGACAATGTTACAATGGATTTTGTTACAGGTTTACCCATTACTTAAAAGAAGCATGATGCTGTGTGGGTCATAGTGGATAGATTGACAAAGGTGGCTTATTTTATACTAATCCGAACTAACTACTCAATGGACAGACTGGCTGAGTTGTATATAGATCAGATTATTAGACTGCATGGGGTACCAATCTCAATCATTTCATATCAGGATCCAAGATTCACTTCAAGATTTTGGAAAAGTCTACAGCAAGCTTTAGGCACAAAGCTTCTTCTTAGCACTGCTTTTCATCCTCAAACAGATGGGCAATCAGAAAGGATTATACAGGTATTAGAGGACATGCTAAGAGGCTGTGTTTTAGACTTTCCCGGGAGTTGGGATAAATATGTGACTTTAATGAAATTCGCATACAACAATAGTTATCAAACTAGCATTTGTATGCCACCTTATGAAGCACTCTATGGTCGTAAATGTAGAACTCGCTCTTGCTGGACAAAGTTAGCTGAAAGCAAATTGACAGGTCCTGACATTGTAAAAGATACCGAAGAAAAGATTCAACTTGTTAAACAAAGATTAAAAGAAGCAAGTGATAGGCAGAAATCATATGCGGACTTAAAAAGAAAGGGTATTGAGTATCAGGTTGGTGATGAAGTGCTTTTTAAGGTATACTCATGGAGAAAAGTGTTACAATTTGGAAGGAAGGGAAAACTCAGTCCTAGATTTATAAGTCCTTATAGAATTCTAGAATAGGTTGGACTGGTAGCATACCGATTGGATCTTCCCAGTGAGTTATCAAAGCTGCATGATATTTTTCATGTTTCTATGCTTCGACGATATCGATCAGATGAGTCATATATTGTACCTGTACAAGATATCAGTGTCAGATCTGATTTACACATATGATGAAGAGCCTACGATAATCCTGGCCGGGGAAGTTCAACGATTAAGGACAAAGAAATTCCCCTAGTCAAAGTATTATGGCAACACCATGGCATACAAGAAGTGACTTGGGAGCCTGAAGCAATAATGTGGGCTAAATACCCACAACTTTTCAGTACAGGTATGAATTTAGAGGACAAAATTCGTTAAGGGGGAGAGAGTTGTAATGCCCCTCAGTATACCCTAGGAGAATTTCTCACTAATTAATTATTAGGTTAAATGTCAAATTAAGTATAAATGAATAAGGAGGGACCTAATTGAAAAGTGGGGCATAATTAGAAATAAATGAAGTTGAGGGAAAAAGGGTAATTCTTCTAAGTAAGTGACACTTGGGCTATTAAGAGTGAGGGAGAGGGAGATATTTATTGGAGAGGTGGCCGGCCAAATGGGGGAGTGATCTTCTTCTTCTCCATTCATCTTCATCCTTTCACTATCTTAAACCCTAAAATCTCTCTCCAAAACTATCTCTTTGGAAGCTCTTGGGTTTTTGTCAAAAGAAGGAAGATTTAGCTAACTTTATTGTAAGGTATTCTTGTCTATTTTGGCAATATACTGTTCATTAAACATAGTGATGAGTGTTCTTGGTGTTATGTTTTTATAGAAGGAGAAACAAGTAAGAGAAAAGGAAAGGAAGCTACTCATGGTTGAATATATTTAAAGCTTTTAAAAGGTATGGGAACTTGTATGTATGTTTGTGTGTGCTTGAGTTTTGGGCATGAAAGGTGTGTCTATTATTGCTATGATATGTTTTATATGTGGATTGAGCTTGAGAGTGAGTTAGAGATGAAAGATGCAAGTTTTGTTGAGAGAGATAAAAACTCTGTTTTAAGGATTAAAGGACCAGTCTATACTATTTTGGCCATATCTTGAATTATAGTACTTAAAATGGAGAAATTCTAGTTGGTATAGAAACTAGACATCCATATCTTGATTTTTTTAGAAGGAACCGAGAATTGATTTTCATTACATGATAGTGAAAATTGGGGTTGAAATCTGGTTATGGCTATTACCTTGCTCTTGGAAATAGTCTGTAGTTTTTTTGCATATCTTAAGATTTATAAGTCCGATTTGGATAATTTTTAATGTTTTGAAAACTAAAGACATAATGCTAAAACTTTTTAGAAGATAATGCTTCCGGAAAAAGTCTTCTAGTATGCCTAATTTGAGGTGCAATTTGAGTTTCGTAATTAACTTACAGGATTTCTGAGCAATGAGCATGGAAACTTTTGAACCGTTGCTTTGTGTCTCGAGCGCGACTGCTGTCGCAAGCGTGATATCAAGGAATATTCATTTCGGCAATTGCTTGCTGTCATGAGCGCAATTAATATAGCGAGCACGACAACTGTTGCGAACGTGACTATTGCCGCGAGCGCGACAATAAGCATTTGTTTCATATCTTTATCTATACTTTTCTCTTTTTTCCATTATAATAAGCTACTCCCGAATATGTTACATCTATATTTGAACGCTATCAACTTTAAGGTTGAACAGGTATGAAATTGTATTACAGTTGTTGACGAATATACATGATTTCCTATGAATAATGCCTATGTCTATATATATATATATATATATATATATATATATATATTTTGCATCACCGTATTAATACACTATTGGTTAAAGTATACTATCTTGACAATAATGCATATTTGCATGAATGGTCTTTCTATATGATAAATATGATAACTGAACTCCAGAATTGATATGGTGATATATGAATTGAATAATGCATGGATTAAAAGTTTGTTGTGGATAGATAGGCATGCCTATAGGGTTACAGTCGCAGCTGCTATTGTTCGACTCTTATGAGTCCACAGCCTGTCTCTAAATAAGACCACATTTTTGATCCAAATGGGTCCACAAATTTAATACCATCGGGTATTTACAGATTTAATGCCTTATGGTATCCACCGTACTCGTTATCCACGCCCACAAGATTTTTAAGCAGGAAATTTATAAGATGAATAACATAGATACGTAGTTTGAAATAGTTTATTGGTATAAATACATGATTTTTTTTGTATTCTTTCTTAATAAAGTAAATGCATTTTTATTTTGTATTATTATTATATCCTTGGTGATAACCACTGTGAGTGGTTATCAATATGTTATATTCTTGTTTTCCCCACTAAGCTTTATAGCTTAGCATGAATGTTTATCCATGTAGGTCCGTAGGTTAGACCTTCTCTTCAGGAACAAAGCCAACAATCTCCAAAGCCAACATTAAACTAGAAATAATAGTTTGAAGTATGAGTCTCAATTTTGTAAGCAACATCCTGTAAGTAGAACAACCTTAATCTTATATGATATGTAATGTACATGTATGTATCCCCATATGCATCATTAACAGATGACTCATAGGATTAATGGGATATAATTATTACGAATAATCAGGATTATTTAGAAGAGTCATTACAGAGAGGGTTGATAATGGTGAATTATATGATGTTTTTAGTATATTTTTAGGTATTTAATTAAGTTGATTTTGTGTTAATTAGGTTTAATTTAAGTTTAATTTGTTAGTTTTGTGTTTTTGGAGTTAATTGTAAATTTTGGTGTTTTTCAGGGTTATTTTGTAAGAAAAAAGACTTAATTGTAAAAAGGACAAAGATTTGGGCCAAAACTGTAAATATGGAAAATTTATGCGAGAAAGTGATTGTGAGGTACAGAAGATCGATGCATGGCCACGTGAAAATGAATGAAGAAGGAGACGTGGCCACGTGAAAGAGTTTTTTGAAGAATGAAGTAAGGACACGTAACCACGTGTGAAACAAAGGAGGAAATCACGTGGCCACGTGTGAGAAAGACCAAATGCAACACATGGCCACGTGTGAATTAACACTAGGGAACACATGGCCACGTGATGGCAATTCCCACTTCGCGAAGGATTCTCGAACTTCCTGTTTTGGGCAGAAATTACTTCCTATTTGATTCTAAGAGATTGAGAAGGAATCCACGACATCTTTTGCCTATAAATAGCAGTCTAAAACACCAAAGAAAGGGAATTAGTTTAGGAATTAGATTAATGAGGGGATCAACCTTAGAATTTAGCTTTACTTTTTTTTAGTTTGTTTTTACGTTATTTTGCTTTCATTATTTTTCTTCAGCTTTGTCTTTAGTTTTTTAAACGTGTTTAGGAAGTAGTTTTTTCTTCTTTTGCTAATGGAACCTTGAAATCTTATATTTTCATTGTTATGACTTTATTTTGAGCTTAATTTCAATATCGGTTGATTATTTCTTGGTTTTAAGCATATTCTTATCTTTGATTGTGTTGAGATTAATTATTGGTTTATTGAATAAATAACTAAAAATTGGTTTTGACATAGTTAATGATTTTCATGTTCTTGGATTAAGTCTTTAATGTTTACGCATGATTATTATCCGAAATATGAGATAATTATGTGTGAATTTTATTGGTTAATACTAAGAGAGGAGGAACTAAGAATGAATTGGAATTGAATCACTTGAGAAAGGCTTCAATGAATATTTAGGAAGTTAAAACTAGATTTTCATGCTAAGTATTAGATTTGTCTATGAGTTTAATACTAAGAATGATATACTTGAATAAAGATATCTTGCTTTACTACTAGTTTTTCCATAATCACTGGTGTTTATAATGAATTTAAGTCATTGCAATGAAAGTTAAGGTGGATAGTTTCTTTAGCAAGAGAATTCCATTTATTGTTTTGTTTTTAATTCATGTTTTAGCTTTTGTTTTGTTTAATTGTTTATTTTGTTTAATTTTTGCTTTTAAATCAAAAACATTTGGGAAACAATCTCGGATTGCTTTAATTCATATATAGATATTATTATTAGCAATCCATGTTCCCTTGGGTACGATATTTTGGGGTCTTAATCTATATTTCCCTATATTACTAGCTGATCTAGTACACTTGCTAGATACCGGTCAAGGGTGACGCCAACCCTGGATTTTTTTTCAGTCGACCATAGAGGAAGCTATTCAATTCACCATCATCTCTGAAAGGTTTGAAAGATCGAACAGCTGATCGGTCTGCTTATGAGACCGATATTGAAAAGATTTTACATGTTGTGGCAAGCCAAGAAAAAACCCACGACTCCAATTACCTTTTAGGCAATCCGGTCGGGGACCTGAACCCTAACGCTGCCACTGATGCGGGGCTTAGGCATTGTAATTGGAGCGTGGGAGAAGCATATAGATAATTATGCATTGCATGTATATGAAAAGTATATTAGCTGGAGAAATGCTTATCTTTTATTTTCGTGATGTAGCTGCGGACATGATGGCTAAGGGGGATGATGTTGCCAAGCAATTAACCGATCGGGCTAAGGCAAGAATTGAGGCAGATCGTGCTACTAAAGAGGAGAGGAGATCTAACAAGAGAAAACTCGTGCCTTCTTCAGAAGCTCAGTCTTCCAATCCACCTGCAATCACTTTCGCTACTGCCTCTAGTGATGTCATGGCTCCTGTTACCTGCCTTTCTCATATCCCTCCGGGGTCCTCTTCTGACCAACCATTGTCTGAGGGCCAGCATTCCCATAAGCATTTACTTTCGAGGGATGAAACCAATTCTGAGGAGCGAATAGCTCAACATCGAAGGAGATTAGTCCAGACAAACACGCTTATAACAAATGAAGGTGCCCAAAGAAGGACCGAGGAGGAGGCCAGGAACAAAGTTGCCGACCTAATAGTCGTGGTGGATGCAAGGATTGCTGCTAGAAATAAGGAGCCTGTTCAAAATGTGATCACAAGAATTGTCGAAAGATGGGCCTCATCGCTAGCAGAGGTTTCGAAAAATCAATTTAGTGATGGCTGGTCTATTGACAATAAGGCTGTATCAAATTACTTGTGCCAAGGTATGCTTCAGGACAGCGATTTCAAGGTGATGGAGGATCCCAATATACTATCCCGATAGTGCAGCCTTTTCAGCAGCAAAGTCTGGCAGTATCTTTTCCAAATTTTTATTCTGAAAAATTTCTAATAATTTTGCTTTGTCTGACCGTTATTTCTTCGGCTAACTAACCCTTTTGCCTGCCCCTTTGTCTTTTAGTTAATAAAAAGGGGTTTGTGCTTGCACGACATGGCTAATCTTTGCAGGAAGAAATGGGAAGATTTTAATCGGGTGAGAAGAGAAGTAGAAGATAAGTGTGAAGCTGCTAGGAGAGAATCCCTTTGTGCCCAGTTAGAGATTGAAAAATTAAATAAGGAGGCCGCTTGTGTTTCTCAAGACCTGAGAGCTCGATAGAGAGAGGTTGATCATCTTAAAGGGGATGTGGCCCATTTGACTGTCGAGAACACCTTAGTGTAGAAATTTGAAGAAGAGGCAACTAGGCTGAGGAAGGAGTGTAGACGTCTTTCTATTGATTGCTCAAAAGCCAAAGAGGAGCGTGACCTTTTGTAGGGCGAGTGGGAATCATTGAAAACCTCCTTGACCGAAAGAGAAATGGCATGGGGTAAGAAGCTTGAGGAAGAGCTTGCTACCCAAAGAGAAAAGCTAATGGACCAGGTGGGAGAGGCCTAAGGGCAGTTATTGACTCAGTTGATTTATGCAGCCAAGCAATGCTTTCCTAAGGTTAACCTTAGCTTGATGGAGGACCCAGGGATCTTGCCTAACCCTCCTTCCAGCGACATGAAATGGAAGCTCTCCATAATCCCCAGTCATCTCTGACCACCCCTGCGAAACCAATTGGGCCAAGTTTGACTGTTTCAACACCAACAGATCCTACTCCTGCGAATGCCCTAGAGCCTTCACAACCTTTAGTCGATATGGATGTGCCTCCTATAGCTGTAGAGATTGTAGATATAGAGGTTTAGATTTTCTTTCTTGTAACGATGGTGTTTTTTTTTTTTTGCCTTTTAACTTGTAAAAAATTCTTCATATTTGAAAAATTCGATGTGTCAAAGCATTTTTCTTTCAATTGTCTTCATAGTGCAATTTTAATTTAGGCAAAATCTATCACGAAATTATCAAAGGGAGAATAAACATTTATCGACCATGGAGATTTCAGGGATTTAAACATGGAGAATGCATAAAATTGACTAACGAAAATACTTCCTGAATTTTAACATGCTTTTCAAGCATTTGCAGTTCGCAATTCTTCATGACCGATTAACCCGATCAAATTTAAACTTTTCGTTCAACGCGAGTTGTTATTTAGATTTATCGCGCCAGGCACGTTAGTCGATTTCACTAGTATTTACTTGAAATATTAGCCAATCGGCTATTTATAGGAGATTCGTCCTTGATGAATGATCTTTCGGTCTATGGTGGGAGACAAATGATGCATCGCTCGCTCACCAATCGGTAGGAGATCTTATCTCGCATATTTTATGGTGGGGGATCCGATCAGGGAGGAGGATTTGATCGGACTCTGCATATATTGTCCGCTTTGGGCCAGAGCCCTCATGATTTTATTTCTAGGGACCTGCCTAAAAAGGCCTATGGTGGGAGACAAGATTCCATTCCCATTCCCATCTGAGTGCTTTCGTAGCTCAGTGGTAGAGAACTACATATTGTCTTATTTGGGTGATGGCTTGCATAGGGGGCTTACCCTCAAGGTTTTGTTTCTCTCAAGAAGAAGGTCTATGGCTTTTACTTCAATTTGAAGATTTGGCGATTTCATGTTTTGAGGGAGTATAATTAACTCAATTGTCGTCCTTCACATTTTGGGCTCGGGATAGACATAGAACCTAGCGAGTGAGTTAACAGAGATTGAATGGAGGCATCTATCATCTTTGGTTCGGGAATAACATCAAACCTAGCAGACGAACTTATTAAGGAGAAGCGTTTTTGCATTTTGGGCTTGGGATGAACATCGAGCCTAGCGAATAGATCGATGAAAATTTAAACGAGTGTGATTTGCATTTTGAGCTCAGGATGAAGATCGAGCTTAGCAGAGGGACTTATTTCATAAGCAAATGCATTTCAACTTTAGCATTTTCGGTTGTGTCGAGTCTGGCGAATGGAACAAAAATGACTAATCGTATTTTTGGTTTGGATTAGACATCGAACCTATCGAATAGTCATCATCAAATTCTGGTCAGACTTACTTCGATCGAAAGTAGGGATTTTCATCGAATGGAGCCAAACAGATATCCTGTAAATAGACATTTAAACTTAACAAACAAAGAAATGAAAACATACCTTTTTTCCAAAGATGGAGAAAAATGGAGGATATTTTCTTTATTTTTGTACTTTCATAATCTCAAAGATAATGCTTAGATAATAATCAAATAAATCTTGATTCTGTAATTTTTATAGGGAGCTTGGAGATCATGTAATTTAGTACAAAGAAAATTCGAGGGGGACTCAAATTATAACGATTGCACCTAATTTTGCCGTTGTTTAATGGCTTTAAAAGTAGACATGTGTTGGTGCCAAAAAGCGTAATAGCTGCCCAGTGCTCTCTGTCTACTCCCCTCTTTAGGGTCAAGACATCTAGTCCTACTAAAAGCCTCATAACCCTCGTGAAGTGTTGACAAGCAATGGTGTACTTGGTGCCTAATAATCTGAACTGGACCACCCCCGTCTGTGTGTTTGATCTCTGGTAGCCCCAATACTATAGAGTGGCTAAGAACTCTCTGGTCACATCGACGTATGTCTGGAAAGCTGGAAAAAGGAATGTTATCCACCCTACAATGGCCAATAGTCCATAAACCTCCTCAGTCATCCCTAAGGTCTGTAAAAATTGTCAGGACATAGACCGATTGGATTGAAACTATACTCGAGACAAGACCTGATACCTTTTTTCTTGTCGAGGGGTCATCCATCATGGTATGGGTGGAGCAAATGTAGCCTGAGTGTCTTTGTGTGGTGACCACCGCCTAGCAAGTGTACTAGATCCGCTAGTAATACAGGGAAATATAGATTAAGACCCCAAACATCGTACCCAAGGGAACATGAATTGTTAAGGATAATATCTATGTATCAATTAAATTAACCTGAGATTGTTTCCGAAATTTTTTTGATTTAAAAGCAAAAATTAAATAAAATAAACAATGAAACAAAACAAAAACTAAAATTAAACCAACATGAATTAAAAACAAAACAATAACTGAAATTCTCTTGCTAAAGGAACTATCCACCTTAACTTTCATTGTAATGACTTAAATTCAATACAAACACCAGTGATTATGGAAAAACTGGGAATAAAGCCATATATCTTTATTCAAGTATATCATTCTTAGTATTAAACTCATAGAAAAATCTAATACTCAGCATCAAAATCCAGTTCAACTTCCTAAAAATTCATTGAACTCTTTTTTAAGTAATTCAATTCCAATTTATTCTTAGTTCCTCCTCTCTTAGTATTGATCAATAAAATCAATACATAATTATCTCATATTTCAGATAATAATCATGCATAAATATTAAATAACCAATCTAAGAACATGCAAATCAATAACTATGTCAAAATTAATTTTTAGTTATTTACTCAATAAACCAACAATCAATCTCAATACAATCAAAGATAAGAATATGCTTAATCAGCCGATATTGAAATTAAGCTCAATTAAGTCATAACAATGAAAATATAAGTTTTCAAGAATCCATTAGCAAAACAAGAAAAACTATTTACTAAACATGTTTAAAAATTAAAACAACATAAAAAAAAACTAAAACAAAGTTGAACAGAAAAATATTGAATAAAAACATAAAAACTGGAAAAAAATGTAAAACTAAAACTATTGAATTCTACTAATTTATTCTACTTGATTCTTCTAATTCCTTCCTTCTTTGGTGTTAGAAGCTTTCTAAACTTCCAGAAATAAAATAGGAAGCAAATCCTCCTTGATCGGTAAGTCTGGAAAATCCTTCGTTGAATTGGAGAAAACTGTGCGTGGCCACTCATCTTCCTTTGTTAATTTTCACATGGCCATGCATAATTCAGCAAAAAGGGACACACGGCCACGCATTCTCCTTTGTTATTCTTCACGTGGTCGTGCAATCTTCTTAGTTCATTTTCACGTGGCCATGCAATTTCTCTTGATAACATTCACGTGGCCATGCATATAAGCAATCCTTGAGAACACACAGCCATACATATTTTGCTTCTTTGAGACACACAGCCACGCATTGAACTTCTGGACCTCACGTCAATTATCTTGCATGAATTTTCCAATTGTACAATTTTGGCCCACAATTACTTGCCTTTTTGCAATTAAGCCCTTTTCTTAACAAAATAACCCTGAAAAACACCAAAATTTACAATTAACTCCAAAAACATAAAATTAACCAATTAATCTCAAATTCAACCTAATTAACATAAAATTAACTCAATTAAATACCTAAAAATATACTAAAAACATCATATAAATCACCATTATCAAATACCCCACACTTAAACCTTGCTCGCCCTCAAGCAAATTAGAATAATCCAACTCCTGAAAATAATCAAACTCAAATAATGAATCATGCATTTCAAAACCAAGTTTAATAATTAACAAGAGCACTTAATAAAATTTTCAACTAGAATGAATTCAACCAAGACAATATGAGTTAGTTTCCTTGTGTGTGTGCAAGACCAAAATATTTTAAGCATTTTCAAAATCCAAAACACCAATGCAAATTTATAGTCAAGCTTAGAATGAATGTACACATGAGTATACAAATATTTTCACACTTGACACTCTAGAAACACCATAAGAGCCTTTAGCACCGGAACCCCGAAGGTCATCTCCGCTAAACAACTCAAGAACAAAACTTAGAATCACTTAGGTCTTTTGAAGGTTGTAATGGGGCTAAGGTATAGGTTATTAAAGAATGGATAAAAGATCAACAATAAGAATAGCCATTTTAAGATAAAATAGACTAACAATTCTCAAATTTTATCCCATTAACTTAATCAATAAAGAACTTAGCCAAAATTTAATCAACCCTTCACAATTCAAAGCTCTTATGAAAGAGAAATAACAATTGAAACTCTCTTACATTCACAATTCATACCATTTTAAGAAGTCATAACTGCTTTCCCTTGTAACTACCCCACCTTAAGATTTTGCCACACATGCTAGCTTTATTTCATTTTCTTTCTCTTTCTTTCTCTCTTTTTTTTCTTTCTTTTTTTTTACTTTTTTCATACTAGCTTTGATTTTGGCAATACAATAATAACACGGGTAATCACAAAGTCACAATTCACTATTCACTTGACTTCAATAATAGCCCTTGACAATAAAATTCAAAATTATCTTACTACACTCATCAAGATACTCAATTTCCATTAATCCATCCAATCTTAGAGTGGCCAATTCTAGAAGGGAAGATAAAATTTTTTTAGGCTATATGGTAAAATAAATGAGTGTAACAAGAAAATAAATATAGCACGCATTAAGCATACCTCATTAGGCTCAAAATGGCTAACAAAGGATAAATATGCATATAGGGTAGGAAAATAAGTTAAGATATGGCTTAACAATAAAAACATTGCCTAAATCACTTTTCAAATTGTTTTGAGTTGCTTTTATGCTTTGAAGGGTGATGAGGAAGGTTCTAGTGTTCTAAAATTTCGTAATCAACTATTTCAATGCATTATTTTTCTTTAAGTTCAAAAATTGGTCTTAAGTGCTCAAAAAGATGAAAACTAACAAATATAAGTCAAGTTGAATATTAAACTATTCAAAAATTCATTAAACAACATACTTGTTCTACTGCTAAACAAGAATTTAAAACATTACACATTCTAAATTTAAGTTCAAAATATTCAATTTTGAAGAAAAAAATTGGGGTGAATTAAGCTAAATATACAATATATGATAATTGAATTAACTAAACTAACATGCAAAAATAAAAACTAAGCATGCAAACTAAAAACAAAACTTAACAACTAAAAACAAACCGACTAAAACACAATTCATGAGTAAGAAAATGGGTAAGGTAAGAGAAACTCCCTTAAATTGGTCTTCAATTTCTAGCTCAGCTGAGCTCTATCCCCCACTTTAAAATCTTCTTGTTCTCAGCAAAGTATGAAAAATTTTAGCTCACTACATAACTTTTGAGAAACAAGTTAGTGCCCAAGAGAAATTGTAAGCTTACCACACTTAGAACCATAATCAAGCCAAAAATAAAGCATGGGTCCAATGAAATTGAGTTAACAATCAATCATGCCTCTAAATCCAATAAAGTACAATGAACAAGGCTTAATAATCATGGTAACTAAGCAAAGAAATGCAACTAGGCCAAACTTGCATTCAATGTATAATATCCATATGTTGCAAAGTGGACAATGTGTGAATCAAGTATAAAGATAATTGGTGAGGGTTAGGCTTAAATCAAAAGAAGAGAAAGATTTTAATTGGTCATGGTAAGCACAAAAGAAAATAAGCCAATTCAAATACAAACTCAACATCTATCAAGCTAACAATACAGTTCATTCTCAAATAATAGGTTGCTATAAGTAATGGAATGTAGATGAACTCAATTCAATTCAAAATTAAACTCTAAACCAACCTATCTTTAAGAACAATAAATCCACACCAATTCATGTATATTAATCTTAGCAAGCAAATTGAAGTTTTGAGCATATTCAAAACAAATAAAAATTGCCCATAAAATTTCAAACTAAAAATTGAAAGCTTAAACACCATTTTTAAGGCCCTAAATGAGCTATTATGTAGGGCATAGCCTATGTAACAAATGTCTGTCTCGACATGAGCTTTTCGAAACATATTATAATAGTCAATCGGACACCTGTAGCAAAAGTTATGATTAAAATAGTCATAGCTGTAAGAACAAATATAGCACAAAGAAAATATGCATGTGAGTGCTTGAGTGTGAAGGAGTGAGGATGTGTGAATTGATAAGTGAGTGCATGTTTTATTGAATGTATGAGTGAGTGTGTGGTAGTGGAGTAGATTTAAAGTAGAAGAGATGCAAAAGTGTAGGAAATAAAGATGAAAGAAATAAGACAATAAAAACTATGAGAATTTAAAGAGGAAGCAGTGCCCTCATACGCGGCCATGCATGGAAGCAGGCAATGCCACACACGGGCGCGCATGGGGCAAGGTGAGGAATGCGCGGGCGCTGGATGGCTAAGGGAGAAGTTCACGTGGGCATGCATGAAGCTGCTACTAGGGAGGAGGCCAACACGTAGGCGCGCATACTGTTGGGCGAGAGAGGTAGTGTCTCATTACGTGGGCGTGTAGGGACTGGGCAAGATTGTTGCATGGCCACGCGCTGGACAAGGGGTGAGGCAGTCTCTCCTCATGCAGGAAAGCAAAAATGAAGGGCAGTAGATCCGTGGGAGCGCATATGGTAGCTGAACTTTGAAAATAATTTTCATTCTGGTCTTGCTACTGCTCTTTACATTCAAAATTTCCTGCACAACAGAGAAACAACAACATTAAGCCACCTAAACTCACTGCCTTAATAATATTACCTCAATAATATTAACTCAAAATTAAACCTTCACTCATGTAAATCAAAAATTGAATCAATATTTGTTAAAACTCCATCAAATTTAATTTTTGAACCATATAAACCAATTTCAACTCAACTCATACTCACTCAATTATGCCTTTTCCTTCTTGTTAAGCTCCAATTTAATTATGCCAAACAATATGCATATCTATCAATTAATTAAATTCCATTTGAAGTCCACTCTTAACTCAACATATGCAAAGTTCAGGAAGCTTTATGCAACTCTCATCTAACCAACTCATAAATCTTTGATAAGTTCAATTTCACTTACCTCAAAAAAAATTGTTGATAAATTCATATTAGCTCTTTAATTACCTTAGAAGCACTTACTAATCCCAATTTAATCATGAAGCATAAAAATCATTAGAAGTAGCTTTTTTTTTAAACCCAAATCTTAAACTCATGAATTAAAAGACACAAACTAATAACAAACATGCATTAAACTTTAAACTAAAAAAGAAAAACAATGGCAAAACAATTTATTGAAAATAACATGTAAAACATAAATCATAAAAAAAATTTGATGAAAATTTAAAGAGAAGAGTTAGAGAAGGAGTTCTGATTTATTGAGTCCCAGCTCGACTCATGTTACTTTCGGGAGGTCAAGCTTGTGACCCAAATATAGGTCTCTTCGAACTTTGCTCCTCATTTTCTCCCATTAGTAGAAGAAACTTGTCATAGTTTATCAAAGCTGAAAACTCCATATCTTCAATAAAATATGACTCCTCCTTTGGCTCATGTATAACGAACTCTACCGGCTCTTCTAGCCTAAATAAATCCTTCAAGCAGACTGAATTCAATGTCTCCACTTGAGAATTTTTCCTTTCTTGCTCCTTTGGCAATAAATTCTCAACAAGAAATCCTACATCCTCTAAATAAACACATGACTTGTCTTCAAAAACTAATTGTTCCTCTTGTTCCTGATCCTCCATTATTGAATGATTTGGTTCATTTTCCTTACCATCACCTTGAAATTTCATAGAAGTGCTCAACATTTCTAGTTTAGATTCCAACTTTTCAATTCCTTCCTTTCTATCACTTAATAAATTTTCTTAACTCTTAATTGTCTCCTCTTGAGTCCTTATCTTTTATTCTTGAATTCTAAACTTTTCCTCTTGAGCCTTTAATGTAGCCTCCCACTCCTCTTTTTCAGTACAAAATTCCCTTCCTTTTCTTATAAGCAAGTCACAAACTTTTTCAATTTCGGAGATAACAGCCTCTTGTGTGGCCCTCCATTTTTCTTTTTCAGCCCAAAATTGTTCTTCCTTACATATAAGCTAGTTATGAAGACTTTGATTCTCGGAGATATAGGCCTCTTTTGAATATCGCAGTTCTTGATCCTCTCTTCTCAATTCTTCCATCTATGCTCTCAAAGCCTATAGAGAATAAGACTCTTCAGCAATGGATGGTGATGAATAAGGATTTTATGATTGTGCACGCAATCATTTTATCTCCTCTCTTTCTTTTACTAGATCATTCATTTGCTGTTTCAAAAGAAACAATTCATAATTTTGGACCTCATCTTATAGCATCTTGAAGAATGTTTTAAATTGTTCCTGCAAAGAAGAATCACCAAATCAAAACAAAATAAAAATAAAAATCTCAGACTAACTCAATCAAAGACATTAAATAAACAACACTGTTGTTCCCAGGCAACGGCGCCAAAAACTTGACCATCATCTAGCAAGTGTACTATATCGGCTAGTAATACAGGAAAATATAGATTAAGACCCCAAATATCGTACCCAAGGGAACATGGATCGTTAAGGATAATATCTATGTATCAATTAAATTAACCTGAGATTGTTTCCCAAATTTTTTTGATTTAAAAGAAAAAATTAAATAAAATAAACAATGAAACAAAACAAAAACTAAAATTAAACTAACATGAATTAAAAACAAAACAATAGCTGAAATTCTCTTGATAAAGGAACTATCCACCTTAACTTTCATTGTAATGACTTAAATTCAATACAAACACAAGTGATTATGGAAAAACTAGGAATAAAGCCAAATATCTTTATTCAAGTATATCATTTTTAGTATTAAACTCATAGACAAATCTAATACTCAGCATCAAAATCCAGTTCAACTTCCTAAAAATTCATTAAACTCTTTTTCAAGTAATTCAATTCCAATTTATTCTTAGTTCCTCCTCTCTTAGTATTGATCAATAAAATCAATACATAATTATCTCATATTTCGGATAATAATCATGCATAAATATTAAATAACCAATATAAGAACATGCAAATCAATAACTATGTCAAAATTAATTTTTAGTTATTTACTCAATAAACCAACAATCAATCTTAACACAATCAAAAATAAGAATATTCTTAATCAACCGATATTGAAATTAAGCTCAATTAAGTCATAACAATGAAAATATAAGTTTTCAAGAATCCATTAGCAAAAGAAGAAAAACTATTTACTAAATATGTTTAAAAATTAAAACAACATAAAAAAAAACTAAAACGAAGTTGAACAGGAAAAAATTGAATAAAAACATAAAAACTGGAAAAACAATGTAAAACTAAAACTATTGATTTATACTAATTTATTCTACTTGATTCTTCTAATTCCTACCTCTTTGGTGTTAGAGTCTTCTATTTATAGGAAAAATTAGTTGTAGAAGCTTTATAAACTTCCTGAAATAAAATAGGAAGCAAATCCTCCTTGATCGGGAAGTCTGGAAAATCCTTCGTTGAATTGGAGAAAACTGTGAGTGGCCACTCATCTTCCTTTGTTAATTTTCACGTGGCCATGCATAATTCAGCAAAAAGGGACACATAACCACGCATTCTCCTTTGTTATTCTTCATGTGGCCATGCAATCTTTTTAGTTTATTTTCACGTGGCCATACAATTTCTCTTGATAACATTCACGTGGCCATGTATATAAGCAATCCTTGAGAACACACAGCCATGCATATTTTGCTTCTTTAAGACACACAGCCACGCATTGAACTTCTGGACCTCACGTCAATTATCTTGCATGAATTTTCCAATTTTACAATTTTGGCCCACAATTACTTGCCTTCTGCAATTAAGTCCTTTTCTTAACAAAATAACCCTGAAAAACACCAAGATTTACAATTAACTCCAAAAACATAAAATTAACCAATTAAACTCAAATTCAACCTAATTAACATAAAATTAACTCAATTAAATACCTAAAAACATCATATAAATCACCATTATCATGTGGCATCCTGCAAAAAGGTTAAGTGTTAATTTTCTAAAGTTAACTTGCACCACAAATAAGGTAAAAATTAAATTCTTGAAAATTTTATTGAAATTTCAGCAGATATTGACTTAAACCAATGCTGGTCAACCTATATAAATATGTGTGCAAAGCACCACAACATAATTTATAATGTCCTAAGTCCGTTAGTGGGCAATCTAGCAAACATGCACGTTAATCGAGGTAATTTATCTATAAAATTCTAACAAAATTTTGGCAGTATTTTGGCTAGGAATGTGCTTGTCCCCTGCACAAAAAAAGCACTTTAAAATACCACTGGCCATTAATGGTTGCCAAGCAATCTAATTTAAATAATTTAAAGTAACAAGGCAAAAAGGTCTATCATTTCGATCCTCTTTTCATTTTATAGTTAATTACAACATATCAATGCGACCTATTTTCCTACAATTATCTACAATGTCATGTAACTAATTACAAGTTTAGAATTATTCAACATTGTTAAATTATATTAAGGGTCTACATATTGCATTTTCACATGTTCATGCATACAACCAATGTAATATTTATGGTGAACTAAACATGCATCAAACACAAGGAAAAAAAGGAAATAGAGCCTATACATTATTTAACTATCAAAACTAAATGAAAATAATAACAAACAAAAGTAAAAGAGATGAACTAAATCCAAAACTTACTTAGAAAGTGGAGGAAAATAAATGTTAAAAATACTAGAAGAAAATTTAAATTAATGACCTCCGACATGCATAACAATCCTGGGAGCAATCTGACACTGACGGTGCATAAAACGGACCAAAAATGGAGGAGAAAGAACTCAAAAATGTTGTCAATGGCATTTATGGGAGAAGAGAGAGGAAGGAGAAGAAGAAAAGGCCTATTTTTCAAATCTTCAATATGTCAATATTTACTGGCTCTCTGAACTCATTTTTGTCACTGTCAGTCAGAATAACAGCTTCTTTAGACAACAACATTTTCAATACAAAAGGTCCTTCCAAAGTAGGCTTGAACTTGCCCTCAATGTCTATAATCCCAGGCCTTATCTATTTGAACACCAGATTTGCCTCTTTCAAGGGTTGTTTCTTAATCTTTTTTATAAATGAGTGAGCTAGTCTCTTTTGGTAAACCTAGTTATGGTAATATACTTGCATCCTATGTCCATTTAGTAGGTTAAGCTATAACAACCTTTGTCTAGCCCATTCTATATTCGGCAATTTATATTTTAAGACCACCCTTAAAGATTGATGCTCAATTTTCACCGGCAGTACAACTTTTATCCCATATACTAGGGAGAATAGAGTAGCTCCTATTGAAGTTTTGGCCGTAGTCCTATAACCCCACACTGCAAAAGGTAACTTATCGCCCAATCTTTATAAGTTTGCACCATTTTAGCCAAAATCCTTTTGAAATTCTTTTTAGCTACTTTGGATACCCCGTTTGCATGAGGTCGATAAAGAAAAGACCTATGGTGTTGAACCACATACTTCCCAAGCATCTACTTAGTTTTTCGAGAAAACTGCAATCTATTGTTTGATATTATATGGTGAGGCAAACCATATCTGCATATTAGGTTCCTTTCAATGAACTTGGCCATGTCCCTAGCATCCACCTTCTTAAAGGATTTATCCTCTACCCATTTGGTAAAGTAATCTATGGTAATTATAATGAATCTGTGTCCATTCAAGGCTAGCAGATGAACTATACCCATAATGTGTATATCCCATGCAGCAAACGACCAAGATGATGTAAGTGTGCACAACTTAGAAACTGGCAAGTGTCTTAAATATGCATACTGTTGGCATAATTGACATTCTTTGACATACTTAAAATAGTCGGTGTCCATTGTAAGCTAAAAGAATCCTTAGCACATGATCTTTTTGGCTAAGGCCAATCTATTCATTTGAGCTCCACATACACCTGCATGTACCTCTTTTATAACTTTCTTAGCATCCTTCTCATTCAAACACCTCAGTTGAATGCCATCAGGCTGTCTCTTATAAAGCATTCCTCCTATAGTAATAAACTGAGTTGATAGCTTACGGATCATGCTTTGGTCTTTTGTAGTGGCTTACTATGAAAATACCAATCTTTCTAAGTAATTATGAATGTCATAATACCAAGGTTTCCCATCATCCACTTCAATGTCCATTATCTGTTCAGTTTCAAAATATAGGTTATCGAAACTAGAGACCAATACCGGCTTCATACTTAAACCTTTTGGGTTATCCCACATTGACTCCAAGGTGGCCAAGGCATCTGCTAATTGGTTCTTATCTCTAGGTATGTATTCAAAAGTGTAAACCTCAAATTGGCTACTTAAGGCTTTCAAACACTTAAGGTAGGACAATTATTCCTTCATTGACCATTCACCCCTCACTTTATAGACTACCAAGGATGAATCTCTGAATACTTCTATAGATTTTTCCCCTATAATTAGTAAGGCTTTTAATATGAAGATGCAGGCTTCATACTCTTCTTCATTGTTCATTGCTTTATACCTCAATTTCTTAGCTAAAGGCATTTTCTCTCCCTTTGGGGTTACTAGAATTACTCCCACTCCAACTCCCTTGCTATTCACAGCTCCATCAAAGTACATTTGACAACCCTAAACCATTATAGCTGCGATATCTTCATCAGGAAACTCGTATGTTATCTCTTCTCCTAATGGCTGATCAGCTAGGAATTTTGCTACAGCTCTTCCCTTAATGGTTTTCCTAGTGATGTATTTTATTTCAAACTCTTGTAAAAAGATTAACCATTTGCCCATCTTCCCTAGGAGAAAGGGTTCTACTTAGCCACAACTTGTACTCTCACTACAAGATAAAAAGCCTATAAGGACGGGAAATTTGATCCTTAAAAGTGCCAATTCGGTCCTTAAAATCCAATAAGGAAGGGAAAATCCGATCACTATCCCGTCCTTACATGCTCCGCCGCTAATGACCAATAAGGACGAAATTTATCAACCGGTCCTTAAAACTTTTACCGACCAGATAAAAAACTGGTTCCTATAAAGTATTAAGGACCAAATTTTCCGTCCCTGATAATGTAAGTCACGTGATCATCTAGCTTATTAAGAATCAAAAATCTGGTCCTTAAAAGCATAATAACGACCATAAATCGTCAAGAATCATATTAAAATCCAGTCACTAAAATCATTATTAAGGACCAGATTTCTCGTCCCTAATAATATATCTCATGTGACCATTCAGGTTATTAAGGATTGAAAATTTGGTACTTAAAAAGATAATAAGGACCATAAATCTAGTGCTTAAAAGTAATCATCATATGACCAAATTTTTCATTTTATATCAATTTCTAAATAAATAAAATTTTCCATCATATATTTTCAATTATCATATACACATAATTTTCAATAGTATAATACTTTCATTTAAATTTTGTAATTAATTACAAATAATAAATGTCATTTAGAAAATACAATTGTATTGTTTACATTGGCCACTATCCATCCATTGGAAAAAAAACTACAATTTTATTTCTAATATTTCTAGCAAATCAATATTGTATAAGCCTTCAAATCTTTAACTTGAACTTAAATATCTAAATCCTGCAAAAAGTATAACCTATTCGGCATAGCTTTGTGAAAGTGCTTCAATTCAATTGTGCTGCTGTTTAGCTCCATTGTAAGGCCATAGTAGCGAAGATTGTGATTTATCTGTAAATGTTCATGGAAAAAATGATAACTGAATCTGCATTAAAAATAATTGACCGCACAAATTATTTACAGAACTAGAAACGATTCACAAACCATTGCACACAAAGGCGTGACAATGTTCATAGTTGGAAAAAAAAACTACTATTTAAAAATCTGAAGATAAAAAGGAAAAGAAAATTCAAGGTTCTTTCACACTTGATAAAATTGAAACATGTCTTTTATCCATTTCATCCAATTTTTTTTATCCTTTTTATGCTCTCCAAAATACACTATGTGAACTTGTAATTAAAACAATCATTATGAAAATTAAACACTGATTAATCATCTAATTTACTAATGATGCACAATCAGAATAATCTAAATCAAACTGCCGATTGCTCACATGTAGTGCTATATACTAACTAAAATTCAGAAGAGTATAGAGTATTGGGTGGAAAATATTTTAGTTTGCTTAGAGCCTATAAATTGCATAACTAACTTTTGGAAATTGATTCACAAACATCGTAAATTAACCTATCCTTGCATTATAGGACAATAAAATCATTAACTTGATATCAAATTTAGATTTCTTCTTTTTTCCTATTTGAATCACTAATAAAGGATCTAAAGCTGATAACTAATCCATACTGAAAGAGAGCAAAAGATCAACATGGAAACTTAAAATCATTAAAATCTGTTGCTGCCACTTAATATTTTAGAGAATCACATGTAGAACACAAGCATGTTTTTACCACTTTCAAGCAGCACAATAGACATTCAAAACACAAAATAAATTGTTGAGGTAGATAGAAGACCTACTCTTTTGCACAATATGATTTTGTAACTTCAAGTTCTTATTTTGTAAAAAATGGTGGGTAGCCTTTAATCATCTGGTATATAGTATATCATCATATTGGTTATTAGTTGTGGGATGAAAACTGTGAATCCATTATATGCTATAAACTAAATCATTTTCCCTTCATGTGTTTTCCCTGAATTGTTCCTAGGTACATGATATTTTGCTATATTGCTTCAACAATTGTCAAAAACTCCTTTCAAATTACAGGAGATGCACTTCATAAGATAAAATAGGCCAGCATTTTAGTGTTATAAATGCAAGTGCTAAATAACGAGAAATCTTTTACCTCCTGTAAAATTAAGGTGAACGAAAAGATATCTAAGTAAATCAAATAGAGATAATAATTAAAATGGCATACTCTTAGAGATAATGGCATAATATATATATATATATATATATATATATATAAACTTGTTAGATTTTGTGAATCTGATTATACGCAATTTGATAATTAAGCTTTAATTGATAAAATATCTTTCCAACAGCTAAACACAAGAAAAAGAAACAATATGAATGAATTTTAGTTGTACCATTTTATACACATGAATGAATTGCGGTACTCGAGGTTCTTGCTAATCCAAATCTATATATTAAGGTATAAATGTAAAATATGTTTATTAATTAATAACAAATTTAGAAAATAAAGTATTGAAATAAATATTTGAAAAGCTCAAGATTCATGTGTTGATTCTCATAGTAATCCTATTTTTTTATATAAATCAGAATATTATTAGTCACTGCGAAGCATGATACAACCAGCAAAAGAGAAGAACTTTCAAACCTAACAAAACCATAATAGCACAACACCCTTACATAACCACAGTAACAAAAAAAAATAGAGGAGATACAACCACAAGAAAAGAGTGCAGAAGCATAAATACAGCATCCAAAAAAAATTATCAAGTTAATTTATAATTATAATCTACAGGACATATGATTCATCAAGCATGTGAATCATAAGGCTACTTAGACGGAATTATAATCATAATCAATAGATAAATTCATCAAGTCAATAGGTGAAAGAACAGGAGGAAAAAATATATATGATACTACTTAGCAACCACAATGAACAGGGGGTCATTTATATGTCAAGTAACTGAGTACAACAATTATAACAAAAACTATGAAGTTGTATTTACATTCGAACCAAAAACACATATGGGGTCTTAAATAGATTCAAAATAGAGAATAAGTTACTGAGAAACTGGAGATCCACTGCTATTTCCTGAAGAGAGAAGTGCCTCCACCGTAGACAATGGCTGTAGCATTGTCGAAACAACCACCCCTGGTTGTGAAATTCTGAAGATACAAAATAAAGGAAAGCTTGCATTGATTTGCTCTTACATATTATGAATCATCAAGTACTACTGCTAATTTCATTAATTTCATACAGAATTTTAAATATCCATGTTTTGCTCCTGGATGTAATTAGATAACTTAACATGTCTATACTATATTTCATAAAAATAAAATATATAACAAAGGAAAATATATTAATGAAAGAAGTTCCCACATATATTTGTTCTTAGAAAATAATAAGGATCCGGAATATTATTGTTCGTTTCAATTGAATTAGTACCTTTAATTTTTTGATAGTCAATGTTAAATCTAAGAATAACTAATAATAATGTAATTTTTTTTATAATAAATCAATTCCAAAATTAATTTTAGGAAAGAAAATGATAAAATATTTGAAGGCTTGAAGCACTAACATAAATCCATTAGTTTCTTTTTAGTAAAAGTTTTCCCAAAAAGCAAACTTCAGGTTCGTTCTTATAATTTCAACAGAGAAATATAATTTTATTCCCTTCTTTTTTTATATGTTATTCAAATAGTGTCAAGTTAAAAAAAAATGCACATAATAAATCTTGCTCCATATATAGTTCACATACTGCTAAGTAAACTTAGAATTAAGCTGCAATTATAGAATTATGCAGAAACATTTGCATATATGGCCCAGGATAATAAGCTTAGCAGATAAAGTTGGGAAATCAAACAAGATATTTTGAGCCTACCCAAAATTAGGACCATATTCTTGCATTAAATCATGCCTAAGAAAGATTGGAAAAATAAATTTGAAATCATAGAGAGAGTGAACCATATACCCAAAATTAGAGTAAAAACTCCACTAAATCACAGGACTCCTCTAATCCCAAACTGGGTCAACTATAAATCAATTCAAACAAATTGCTGCAAGATTGAACAACCTGTAATCTGCAAGGAAAGATAATTTGTCCAAAAATCTATAACATTAATAAGCAATCAAAATTAATAAAAAAAAAAGCCAACAGCACTAAGAACAAAGAGCCAATTGCAAACACCAGATGAGGGAAGATTCCATGCAATTCGTGAGACTATGAACGAAATATATGCATCGAGGGTAAATTACTTTGTTAAAAAAATTTCCTATAGATAAAAACTAGGAGAATAATCACAGAGTTATACTTTATATTAATGGATGCTAATTCTCTAGTTCAATTACAAAACCTGCATTTCTGAGTTCATCCGAAAGCTTATGCTTAGTTCAACGGCCACCTCAAAGGATCAATCCCTAAAAGAAACAGAAGAGAAATAAGAAGAAAAGATTATAAAAAAAAGGGAAGAAGATTACGTTAAAAAGGCAACATCAAACTAAAACAAGCTTTTGAATCAATAGCTGTGGTGTTAAGAGCACTGTTTAAGCATAAGCTCGTGCCTTTTTAGCTGCATGGCTTTAGGAACCTCCTTCACAAAACCATCCTTTGAGTATACAATCTCCCAAACCTGACATTCAAAATTAGATGCAAGTTTCAGCAGCTTGGGATTATAATTCAGGTTCCAAAAGAGACTTTGTATCTTGCAGTTTGCCAGTACTGGGTTATAACTTATTTAGATACACAAAGTACAGAGAATGACAAGCAGATAGAACGGGAGGCTAGAAGAAGGGGCAGAAAGAGAGAAGGAAATGAGAACAAAAGAAATGAATAAAAGAGAAAAGCTCTATAATTTGAATTGCAACAAGAAAGTAATAACTCTGGCTTATCCTTATCATGTTAGCCCATGTCCTTGTCCTAGCTACATAATACTGAATGTTTATACTCTACCAAAATACAAGAGGCAAAGGACATATATCCACATCTAAGCCCTTCATAAAGAGTATCAATAGCATGCTCTTTTTATACAATTATTGCTATTGCAAATTGCAAGATCACCTTTATATACCTAATCCAAAAACATCAATGAATTAATTATAGTGACCATAGTAAAGTAAATGCGTCCTCGAAACAAGTAAAACATAAAATCAGAATTTGAAACAAGAAATTGGAACCATCAAGGAATAGTTTTGTTCTGGTTTTGATTTCAGGTCATAAATCATGTTGAGGATAATGAAGAAATAGCAAGTCACATGTTTTTTCTTCAATCAAAGTATTTGAATAAGTCGATTAGCTATCCTAGTTTCATGGTAGTTGATATTTGTCAATCATTTTAGGAGATTTGATTATCATTTCTTCTTAGCTACCTAATTTGTGGGATTTTCAGTCATACTTTGCCATATTTACCGTATCAGTTCTCTTCATTTGCTGCTCTTACCCACAAGCTACCTAATTTGTGGGATTTTCAGTTAAGATCGTTTTCACTTGCTCTGCTCTTTTGATTTTGCAGGCAAGCAGAAAAGTCTTGTTAATTATTCATAACAATATTTTTAAAGTTAACAAATCATTCGTCCACAAAAACATTAATTAAAAATAAATCGAGAAGTAGATGAAAATAAAAATCAGCAATCCTCTAGACAGGTATAACAGAGAACTAGATGAATTTTACGTACCTCATCAGCCCCAAATTCAACCATTTTCTCTTCAAGAGAACCGAGACCCTTGGCACTATACTTGTTGAGTAAAGAAACGCCAGAAATCATCGACAATGGCATATCTGAATTGGATGCGAAAGAAAATGTAGACAAGATTGATGAGAAAGAAAACTAAACTTGAGCTTTATTTACTCAAAATCACAACCATTCTCCAACCCAGAAATTATAAACAAGATTAATAGAAAAGAAAATTGAAATTACATTATTTTATCACATATGAGATGATATCTCAACTCCGAAATTTAAAAATGGGAGAAGGAAAAGCAAAAAAATGAAAAATCAGAAGAAAAAAAGGAAAAATAATACAACAGATACTGTAGGAACCGAGAGAGGAGAAGAAAGTAAAATAGGAACACTTACTTGATTCGTTGTCAAAAATTGGGATGAACAACATCGAATTCAGCGAAGAAAACTGAGCTTAGGGTTTATTCCTAAGATGAAATGGCAGAGAATGCTTAGGGCACAAGAGAGGAAGAAGGCATCCGTCGATGGAGAGCTACTGTTGTGCCGATATGGAGTCCATATCAACCGAAACATAGCTCAAAGCTGCTGTTAGGTCAGAGAATTTGTTAGAAAGAAAAGCATTAATAATGGGTTTTGTTAAATACAGATAAAATTTGCTCCTTTAGGTGGTGCGAGGTTGTGCCGCCCAAATAATCAGTTTTAAGGACCAGAAATGACTAATATTTAGGACAAGATTTTATTTCCTCACAAATAACATGAGCTAAATTTAAAATGAATGACGGGATATAATTTTGGTCCTTGTTAGTATATTTTTAAGGACCAGAAAATTGACTAGTCCTTAAATTGTGGTCTTTATTAAACCTTTTTCTTGTAGTGTCTGTAAGAATGAAAATAATGCCTCTGTTTATTTGAAGTCCAAATGACCACTAAACAAATATTCTCAATTTCTATATACTTAGACTTATAGGAAAGAAACTTTTTGTTGAGGTAGTAAACCATGTACGAAATTCCAAAGTCATCCTCTTAAGCCATTATAGTCCCCATTGAACTATCCTCTATGGCCAAATATAAGATCAAAGGCTTGCTTGCCTAAGGTGGTCTTAGCATTAGTGGATGTAAAAGGTATTCCCTGATGGTATCGAATGCCTTTTGATAGTCTTCCTTCCAAACCACTAACTGATATTTCCTGAGCAATTTGAATATCGATTCGTAAATGGAAGTCAACTTGGCTATGAACTTTCTTATGTATTGAATCCTACTTGGAAATCCTCTAACTTTCTTTTACTTTTGAGGCATAGGCATCTCCCTGATAGCCTTTACTTTGTCTAGATCTATCTCTATCCCTTTCTAGCTCACATCATGCCCCAAGGGCTTACCCAAAGTAACCCTAAATATGCACTTCTTTGGGTTGAGGCAAAGATTATACTTATCAATCCTTTGAAAGAACTTCTTTAATACCTCAAAGTGTCCTTCTCGGGTAGCCGACTTGATCATCATATCGTCTACATACACCTCCACTTCTTTATGGATCAATTCATTTAATATCCTAGTTGCCATTCTCTGGTAGGTGGTGCCTGCATTCTTAAGCCCAAAAGGCATGACCCGATAAGTGTAGCTATCCTATTCGGTGATAAAGGTTATTTTGATCCAATCTATGATCTTGTTCAGAATTTGATTGTACCCGCCATATCCATTTATAAAGCTATACATGGCATAAGCGGATGTACTATCTACCAAGATGCCTATGTGAGGTAAGAGAAATTCGTCTTTTAGGCAAGCTTTGTTCAAATTCTTATAGTCCACACAGATCCTAACTCTTCTATTATTCTTTGCTACAGGGACTACATTTGCTAACCATGTAGGGTATTTAACCTCTATTAGGAATTTGGCCTTTATTTGCTTTCTAACATCATTTTTAACCTTTTTAGCCTAATTGAGCCTAAGTCTCCTAAGCTTCTATTTAACTAGCTTGTACCTTGGATAAGTTGGGATGGCATGTTCAACAATCTCTCGATCTATTCTCGGCATGTCCTCATAGGTTCAGGGAAAGAATTTTTCATACTTTTTTAATATTCTCTTAATATTTTCTCTCTTTTTAGGAGTTATATCTGATGCTAATAAAATTTCTTTTGGGTTTTCTTTTGTTTCGAGATTAAATGAACATGTGTTTGTTAAGTTAGTGTCAAATATGAATGATTCATCATTATGATTATGCATATTAAAATTAGAAGAAACATCACACAATTAAGCAAATTTGTTCATCTTATTAATATAATCAAAAGAGGAATCATTGTTCTCATAAAAAAGTTCTGGAACATAAACAACATCAATGAAAGTATCCTTTTCAATCTTGGCGGCATTTGATGTCTCTCTAGCATCTAGGTCTGACTTGGATGGATCTTCAGCCTCAATCTTTTATTTTCCTTTCATTTAAACAACAAGTAGTTTCTTTATTATGATCTCCTTAAGCACTTCCTTATCCTAGGCCAAATGATGTAGAAGGATCTCTTCATCTTGCAAACCCTCAATTGGCTTGATAATCCCTTGTTCCCAATCAAAGACATCATTAAACAGCTTAAATCCTAGCACTACTTCACCTCCTACCAGCTGGGGCTCATTCTCTCTACAATAAAGGTAGATTCCTAAAGCTGGCACAAAGCTCATAGAAATATGGAGAATTTCCTTTGTTGTTTCCTTTTCCTTTTCTCCTCTCACCAGGACTAGTGTAATTTAACCACTTCTTGTCCTTTTATCCCTTGGTAGTGATGGAAATCTATAGCCCTTGATAATTATTACCCAAACAAACTCTAGGCAAGAAATGCATCTTTTTCAACATATTGATTACTTGTGAGCTGTTAGCAAAGCTACCTTCACTCTCTATATCACTGATGATAGACACATGGAACCCACTGAAAGGTTATTTATCTATTTCTAGCATAGATACTTGATGGTGACCACTTGACCATCATGAGGTATCTTAATCATTTGATGCAGCATAGAAGGCACTCCCCTTAACTTATAGAACCATAGGCTTCCAAGTAGTATGAAAAAGTTTGCATTAATAGGCAGCACCACAAACTTAGCTTTGGTTTCAATTGGCCTCATCTTCACTATAGCTTTGAAGGTCTCCATAGCTTGCCTCTTTGAATTGGTAGGCAGAAATGATCAAATCAAACTTGTTCAACATATTCTTGTTCAACCCAAAAGCAAGAATTGTAACCAATGGACATACATTGATAGAAGACCCGTCATCCACCATCACACATGTTATATGTTTACCATTTAGTTGAGCTTTGATGTAGAAAGGGTGATTATAGTTTCTACCTTCAGCAGGTAAGTCAGCATCGAAATACACAACATTCTCTCATATTCCACCCTTGACTAGATCTAATAATTCAGAAGGTGAAATGGTAGTGGCAATAGTAAACTCACTCAAAGCTTTCACCAATTTCTGCCTATGTAATGGAGAATGCCTTAATAAATCCCAAATAGAGATCGGACCTGTGTATTCTTTAGCTACTTTATTATCTGATTTTCCTCAGTTTCTTTCTCCGTGGGCTCTACAGTAGGAGCTGGTTACTTCTCAATTTTTGGGGCCACCCTTTCACTTCTAGTGACTGACTTCACTTTTTCCTCTTCCCTCACTTCTTCCTCACTTTCACTGGCTAAACTTTAGATATCAATAGGCATAGTTCCTTTGTTCTCATTTTTAGTGAGGGAATCCCAACAATCAATCATTAAAACTAGCTAAATTTCTCCACTTGGTTTTGTTACTATAGGGGTGGAATGAGTAATAGCTATATACTCATTCCTATATAGCTTATCACATACCACTCGGGCATACTAGACCCAATCATAAACACCGAAGGCAATATGGCATTATATCCTCTTTTCTTTTTCTTCTTTTTCTTTTTCTTCTTCTTTGTCTTCTTCTTCTTTTTCTTCTTCTTCTTCTTCTTCTTCTTCTTCTTCTCTCTTTCTTTTTAGGATTCGAAATTTATTTCCTATCTATCAAATCTTGAATCTTATTCCTTAAGTTTTGGCAATAATCAGTGAGGTACCGATATGCTGGTGGTAGGCACAATATTGATCTTTCCTATGATGGGACAACCCTTGACTCTTCGTAGGCCTTGATGGCAATGGTTGAAGCTTCCTTTCTTTACTCAGATGGTCTAACACCCAAGACAGTGACATACTGAGGTTGGAGTAGTGCCTCTGATTAACCTCTATAATAGATACTTCAATTGTCTTCCTATTTCTATTTGCTCCACTGCTACTTTTGATTGCTTTGTTATTACCAAAATTCCTCCTTGCACCCTCATTATTGGCTCTTCTAGCCAAATATTAGCCTCCAGCCTCTATGGCTATATCCTTTAGAGACTTCCAATCCTTCAAACCCTTCATCTTCAGGCCATCCCTCAGGTAGGGACTTACATTTCGAATGAAAATCCTAATATAGTCAGCTGTATCAGGCTTCCTCTTTATCTCTATTACCCAGTTCCTTCACCTTGTAAGGTACTCATAAAAGGACTCACCATGCTTTTGTTAGAGCAATTCAAGATCTTTCAAAGTGACCTCTATTTTAGTACTATAGTCATATTACTTAAGGAATTCTTCAGCCAACAAATCCTAATCCTCCTTAGTGTGCCTATCTAACCTATGATATTAGTCATACTCGGGACCTGTTAAGCTTAAACAAAAATATTCTACCTTTTGCTTCCTAGTTAAGGTGGTTCCTTTCATTATCAGCATGTACTACTTGACATGTGTAGAAGAATCCAAAGTACCATCAAATCTTGGCAGGTCAGGCATCTTGAACCTCTAGGGTAACAGCTCATCTCCGTCTAAATCCCTGTCCTTAGGGTTCATTCCCCTTCCAGTAGACAATAATCTAGACATTGCTTTAAACCTCTCTTCCATTTTCTTGAAGGTTGTATCCTTAGCACTAGAACCCCTACTTTTTATATTCATCATAGTAGGAACATATTCATCATCCCCTTCCTTAATGTAATCATTTTTTGGCTCATACCTCTTTTCCCTCCTTGGCAGATCTCGAAGTGTAGTAGCATCTGTTATGACAGCGTCCCCAACATACATTGGCTCTGCTATCTCTTAAGTAGGTGCTGCAAGTCGAGCTCTAGTGTTTCATGCTGAAAAAGCCACTGACCTACCAATTATAGCCATCAACCTTTCTTCAAAATCCTAGACCCTACTATCTAGCCTCCGATCTAATTCATCCCTTATAACCAAAGGCCCCAACACAGAAGTGGCTAGCCTTTCCTTTAAAGTTAAAAACCTTGTTACCTTATCTGTAACTCTCCTAGTGTCATTCAATTGCTCATCATCCATTTTTGATTATGTTTCCTGACTGTTTTTCAACAACTGGCTTAAACTCTACTCTGAACTAACTTTCAATTCTAACCCTGAACTTGACCTTGACCCTAGTAACTCAGATATCAATCTTGGAGTAAGGTGACCATCTAACCTTCAGGACCACCTAGGTGAATCTATGATGGCTATAAGAATCAAAGCTTAGGAGTGATCATGATGGATGATGCATGAGCATGGTGTGTACATGATGCATGAATGCTTTTGTTAGACATCAATCACAATCACACACAAGCATATACAAAGCCTTTTAACCGTTTTACTCCCATACCGGAGGTCATGTAGTCTCTTTCCTAGGTAGGCTTAGCCTATAGGTCAACAGGGTACCCGCTGGACGTGTAAGGTGCATGGTGGAAAATCGATAGCGTAACCTCTCTTAATTGAAAGTATAAGAGTATGGATTTTGCCTATTATATATTTTGAATAACTCATATAGATTGAATTAGGCCCATCAGGGCATGCAACCTTTGACTGGTTCCTTCCTAATTTGTTTGAGTTCAATCAATACATAATGGTCCACATAACAAGCAAAAGTTATTATGGTTATACAACCTAGGGGCAATATCTATTATCATTACATGGGCTTTAGTCAGGGTAATAAAACTTTAGGGCTATCCAAGCAGGGTCCCTGCCAATAAGTCGAACTCATCACAAGCATAACGATCCATAGGTCACCATTTCATATACCATTTGGTATGAGACTTGGGTTAGTGGTCCTTCTTGACACCTCCCCACATTGAGTGAATGTAGAGCATGTTTTAGGATAGCATCGATGCTAGAATAAGGATGCCTAACTTAATTTTAAAGCTTTAGCATGTATGCAAAAATGCGATTTTAAAAGGAGATAGGATTAATAAGAAAAACTTAATAATAACTAACTTAACCACAATGCTTTTAGGAGCAAGGTCTCTTTTTTCCTTTAGTGGAGTCACCACTGTGACACGTCGGAGCTCCTCAATTTTGGTTGGATTTTTAAAGGCTCGTTGTTAGGGTTTAAGACCGGATGAGGCTCACTATTAATCATAAATCGGGCACTTCACAGTAGAGAGGACTTTAAGCCTAATCTATTGTTGATGGTCAACCTATGAAGGCGTCTAATGTGGGCTCAAAGGGGTAGGTGTCATGGAGGCATCACCCAACAGAATGTTGGGAAATAAATCTCAATCTTTTGATGCCTGAATAGAAAATGGTGTTCGAGACATCACTCTTACTTGGAACATCGGTTGAGTGTTGTCTTATAATTGAATTTTAATTATTAATCCACTATCTCCCTTTCCACAAGATGTTTTACTATTGTAGACACCGTGACCTGAGATAACATAGATCAGGGTTATCCGATGATGAGGAGACAGTGTATTACTGACAGTGGGTTCGAGTGTCAAAATTTCGATTGTAAATTTGTCACTTTCTCTTAAAGATTTTCATGGTTCTTTAAAAAAACTTTCGAATATTTTCGGTTGTTTTAGCAAAATGGTCAAAAAGCCCTATTTCTGGATAGACATTGGTGACAGATGGTTGTCTATCACCCGAGGGGCGGCTGTCTATGGATCATAATCTCCAAGACTGTATAAAAAGGGGTATTTTGGTAAATTTAGGATCTAGTGATGAGGGATGGCCATCCCTTACTCACATATGCCCATCCTTAGATTGAAACCCAGTTTTTCCCATGTTTTCCTAGAATTTCAAAAGGGAAAGTTTTTTAGATAGATATCATTTTTTGGCTCATACCTCCTTTCCTTCCTTGGCAGATCTCGAAGTGTAGTAGCATCAGTTACGACAGCGTCCCCAACATACATTGGCTCTGCTGTCTCTTAAGTAGGTGTTGCAAGTCGAGCTCTAGTGTTTCATGCTAAAAAAGCCACTGACCTACCAATTATAGCCATCAACCTTTCTTCAAAATCCTAGACCCTACTATCTGGCCTCCGATCTAATTCATCCCTTGTAACCAAAGGCCCCAACACAGAAGTGGATAGCCTTTCCTTTAAAGTTAAAAACCTTGTTACCTTATCTGTAACTCTTCTAGTGTCATTCAATTGCTCATCATCAATTTTTTATTATGTTTCCTGACTGTTTTTCAACAACTGGCTTAAACTCTACTTTGAACTAACTTTCAATTCTAACCCTGAACTTGACCTTGACCCTAGTAACTCAGATATCAATCTTGGAGTAAGGTGACCATCTGACCTTCTGGACCACCTAAGTGAATCTATGATGGCTACAAGAATCAATGCTTAGGAGTGATCATGATGGATGATGCATGAGCATGGTCTGTACATGATGCATGAATGCTTTTGTTAGACATCAATCATAATCACACACAAGCATATACAAAGCCTTTTAACCTTTTTACTTCCATACCGGAGGTCATGTAGTCTCTTTCCTAGGTAGTCTTAGCCTATAGGTCAACAGGGTACCCGCTGGACGTGTAAGGTGTATGGTGGAAAATCGATAGCGTAACCTCTCTTAATTGAAAGTACAAGAGTATGGATTTTGACTATTATGTATTTTGAATAACTCATACAGATTGAATTAGGCCCATCAGGGCATGCAACCTTTGACTGGTACCTTCCTAATTTGTTTGAGTTCGATCAATACATAATGGTCCACATAACAAGCAAAAGTTATTATGGTTATACAACCTAGGGGCAATATCTATTATCATTACATGGGCTTGAGTCAGGGTAATAAAACTTTAGGGCTATCCAAGCAGGGTCCCTGCCAATAGGTCTAACTCATCACGAGCATAACAATCCATAGGTCACCATTTCATATACCATTTGGTATGAGACTTGGGTTAGTGGTCCTTCTTGACACCTCCCCACATTGAGTGAATGTAGAGCATGTTTTAGGATAGCATCGACGCTAGAATAGGGATTCTTAACTTAATTTTAAAGCTTTAGCATGTATGCAAAAATGCGATTTTGAAAGGAGATAGGATTAATAAGAAAAACTTAATAATAAATAACTTAACCGCAATGATTTTAGGAGCAAGGTCTCTTTTGTCCTTTAGTGGAGTCACCACTGTGACACGTCGGAGCCTGCTCAATTTTGGTTGGATTTTTAAAGGCTCATTTTTAGGGTTTAAGACCGGATAAGGCTCACTATTAATCATAAATCGGGCACTTCACAGTAGAGAGGGCTTTAAGCCTAATCTATTGTTGATGGTTAACCTATGAAGGCATCTAATGTGGGCTCAAAGAGGTAGGTGTCATGGAGTCATCACCCAACAGAATGTTGGGAAATAAATCTCAATCTTTTGATGCCTGAATAGAAAATGGTGTTCAAGACATCACTCTTACTTGGAACATCGGTTGAGTGTTGTCTTATAATTGAATTTTAAGTATTAATCCACTATCTCCCTTTCCACAAGATGTTTTACTATTGTAGACACCGTGACCTAAGATAACCTAGATCAGGGTTACCCGATGATGAGGAGACAGTGTATTACTGACAGTGGGTTCGAGTGTCAAAACTCCGATTGTAAATTTGTCACTTTCTCTTAAAGATTTTCATGGTTCTTTAAAAAAACTTTCGAATATTTTTGGTTGTTTTAGCAAAATGGTCAAAAAGCCCTATTTCTGGATAGACATTGGTGACAGATGGTTGTCTATCACCTGAGGGGCGGCTGTCTATGGATCATAATCTCTAGAACAGTATAAAAAGGGGTATTTTGGGAAATTTAGGATCTAGTGATGAAGGATGGCCATCCCTTACTCACATATGCCCGTCCTTAGATTGAAACCCACTTTTTCCCATGTTTTCCTAGAATTTCAAATGGGAAAGTTTTTTAGATAGATATTAGGTCCAAATTTTGGGGATTTAATCTCTTAATCTGGCAATTTTTGAGTGGTAATTAGGTTAAAACTCTATCTTAGGTATAAAAACTAAAAGATTAGGGTTTTGAAAGGGGAGAAATCATTATTTTTTAAAAAAAACTATTAGAGAAGAAAGAAAAATAATTTCTTCTCTCTTTCTAAAAAGCTTTATTCCTTTTGTCAATCTTTAATTCACAAAACAAAAATGAATTTTATACTTCTTTTAAGAACCAAGGAACATGATTCGGAGCAAATATCTAAATTTTAGAAATCACAGAGTCAGAATATCTACTGAGGGTAATATTTTAGGCTCATTTATAGTTTTCTCTCTCTACCATCATTCACTCAATTGCATGATATTTGAATGTTAAGTTGATCTATTTTGATTATAGAAATTGAATAATATGCTTGCCTTGTTAAAATACAATTTGTGTCTAATTTTTATGACATATTAGAGGCATGATAATCAACTAAGAGGTTCCTCCATTGTTGTTTTGAAGTTCTTCCATTTTAACAAGTAATGTAATGTATTTCCTCAATTTTAATTCAATTTGATATAAGTTTTAGTGTTTTGACATGTTTTAGCATGATTTGGTGATTAATTATTGTATATTTAGGGCTAAAATATCCACTTGTACAATTTCTTTTTTTCCTCTTTCGTTCTGCAATTTCTACCCTGTTTTGTAAATAAGGGACGGGAAAAAGGTGTGAGGGACGACCATCCCTCACCTGAAGGATAGGATGTCCTTCTACCTCCTTTATGGCTGTCCCTTGCTTCCTTCTTAGCCGTCCCTCACTTCTTTTTGACTGTCCCTGGGGTTTTTTAGGATCTTTTTATGTATGTTAGGTTTTTTATGCCTTTCTTTTAGTATTTGTTTTATGCATTATTTATGTAATGTCTGATGTGTTTTTTTAGCTACTGTATGCATGTTGTTATACTTATGGTCAATTTATTTGTAGGTTTAAATTGTATAGATATTTTATCATTGATGCTAATTAATTTGTTTGTTTGGTTCTTTTAAGCAATTTGTTTATTCATGGCCATGAAATATGTATGGAATTTGCATGGGAAGTCATGCTTCCTTTCTGGTCACCCTCTTCATTCGGGTTACTTCATTTTCCTTTAATATATTATGTTGTTTTTTTATTTGTTTATTTTCTTCATTGATTTTTTATTTATTTTGGATGTATTACTTTTTCGAACGTCATAGGTAGTAAAACATGACTTTTCGCACAATGAATGATGAAATCTCACTTAAATTATTTTTACTAATTAATTGGATTTTCTTTAATAAATATAAGCCAATGTCTAGTTTTTAGTCCAAACTCACACAATATAATAAAAGCCTTTTTGCATATATGCATGAGGGGACTGACGTTCCCAAACCAATTAATGGCCTGTTTCATGTATGATATTTATCTGTCTTTCCTTTGTATATTATTTGGGACGATTTGCTTATGTAATAACTTAAGTAGGACTTTATTTACTACTTTTTATTTGATTGGGATGTTTACTTATATTTTATCTCAAATTTATCATGTGAGAGATGAGAGTGGATTGATATTTAAGACCCAATTATAAAATAACATATAACCAAGGTGCCTAATAATAGTGATGTCCCGAACACCAATCTCTCTTTGGGCATCAAAAGGTCGAGAATCATTTCTTAACGTTCTGTTGGGTGGTAACTCCATAACACTACCTTTTTGGGCCCATTAGTAGATGTTTTCATGGGTTGACTAGAAATAATAATTTGGGCTTGATCCCTTTTTATTACAAAGTAGCCAATTTATGATTAATAGTAAGTCTCTTCCAGCCTCAGACCCTAAAAGCGGGTCTTCGAAAGTAAACCCATAAGTGAAGGGCAAGCTTCGACACACGTTATAGTGGCAACTCAACTAGGGATAAAGAGACCTTGCTCCAAAAATCATCTCGATTAAGTTTTTTATAATTGGGTTTTATTAATTAATCCTCTTTCCTTTCTAAATTATATTTCTTGTATTTATCTTAGAGCCTTAGAATTAAGTTAGGCATTCCTTTTAAGCCTCGGTGTTATCCTAAAACATGCCCTACGTTCACTCAGTGTAAGGAGGTGTTAAGGAAACCCACCAGCCTAAGTCTAGTATAAAATGGTATATGAAATGGTGACCCATGAGTCGTTATGCTTATGATGAGCTAGACCTATTGGCAAGGACCATGCTTGAGTAGCCCTAAAGTTTCATCACCTTTGACTAAAACCCATGTAATGACAATAGTAACTTTCCCTAGGTTGTATAACCATAACAAACTTCTGCTTGCTATGTGGACCTTTATGTATTGACTAAACTCAAACAAATTAGGAGGGTACCAGTCAAAAGCTACCATGCCTCAGTAGGCCCAACCCAGTTTGTATGAGTTAGTCAAAATATATAATGGTCAAAACACATACGCCTACATTTTCAATTAGAGAGGTTATGCTACCGGTTTGTTACCGTATACCATGCGCGTCCATTGGATACCCTACTGACCCATGTACTAGGAAAGAGACTGCATGACCTCCTGTGTGGGAGTGATAAGGGTGGAAGGCTTTGTATATGCTTGTGTGTGTTTGTGATTAACGTCTAATGAAACTATGCATTGCATTTATACATCATGTATATATCTTCTATATGCATCATTTATCATTCATCATCCCTAACATCTAATTCTTGCAGCCATTATAGACTCATATAGGTGGTCCAGAGGGTCAGACATGCGCCTAGTTCAAAGATCTATGTTCACTTTGCTGAGGTCAAACAATTGTTCAGATTTGGGGTTAGAGGTGAGTTTTGAGTTCGGTTTTAATCAGTTATCAGAAAGTAGCCAGGAAACAAGTTCAATAATGGCAAACGATGAAATGAATGAGGTTGGAAGAGGAAATGAAGCTGAGAGAGTTGTCGATGACACTCCAACAAGGTTTATATTCTTAAGGGAAAGGGAAAATGTCACTCCTACAGGGCATTCAACAGTAAGGGATGATTTGGATCGGAGGATGGATATATGTCTACAGGAATTTTAGGAGAGAATGTAAGCTATAATCGGTGGAATAGTGGCTTTTGTAGCACCTAATGCTAGAACTCAGCCTATAGGTCCTACTCACGAGACAACGGAGTCGACTCATATCGAAAAGGTTGCTACCACCGATGCTATTGTGCTTCGAGATCCACCTAGGAGTGGAAGGAGGCATGATCCTGAAGATAATTTCATAGAGAAAGAGGATAAAGATTATATCCCTCCGGTGATGAACATGAGAATAAGGGATCTTAGTACCGAGGATCCGACTTTTAAAAAGATAGAAGCTATGTCTAGATTGTTATCCATTGGTAAAGGGATGAACCTCTAAGATAGAGATCTGGATGGAGATGAGCCATAGCCCTAAAGGTTCAAAATGCTGGACCTACCCAGGTTTGATGGTACCTCGGACCCTACAGCTCACATTAAGTAGTATATGCTAATTATAAAAGGGATTATTTTGTCTAAGAAACAGAAGGTAGAATACTTTTGCTTGAGATTGATCGGGACTGCGATAGATTGGTATCACAGTTTGGATAGGAGAACAAAAGAGGATTGGGATCTATTGATAGAGGAGTTTCTAAAGCAATATAACTACAGTATAAGGATGGAAGTTACCTTGAAGGACCTTGAGTTACTCTAACGGAAGCATGATGAGTCCTTCCATGAGTATCTCACTAGGTGGAGAAATAAAGTGATGGAGATGAAGAGGAAACCTGACATAACTAATCAAATCAAGTTGTTCAATTGAAATGTGAGTCCATACTTGAGATATGGTTTAAAAATAAAGGGTCTAAAAGACTGGGAATCCTTGAAAGATATAGCTATAGAAGCTGAAGGGGAGTATTTGGCTAGAAGGGCAAGTAGTGAAAATGCAAGGAGGAATTTTGGTGGTAACAAGGCTGTCGAGAATAATAGCATGCAGAATAGAGTGGAAAAGACTATAAAGGTATCCACTATAGAGGTTAGCCAATAGAGACGTTATTCGACTTGGAAAAATCATTGTATTAGTTGTTAAATCAGCTGGTCAAAGAAGGAAAGCTTCAGCCACTACCGTCAAGGCCCATAAAAATCCAGGGGCTCCCCTACCATAGGGAGGATAAGTACTATGCATACCACTAGCACACTAGGCATCTAACTGATTATTGCCATACACTGAGGAATAAAATCCAAGACCTGATAGATAGCAAGCAGATTTCAGACCCTGAAAAGAAGGATAAGAAGAAGAAGGGAGGATACAATGCCGTGCCCTCACCTGTGTACATGATCGAGTCCAGCTTGTTTGAATGGTATATAATGAAAGACCTATATGGGAATCAGTACTTGGCCATTACTTGCTCTACCCCAAAAGTAACAAAGCCAACTGAGGAAAATTGGCCAGTTTCTATGATTGACTATTGGGAGACCCCTACAGAGAGTGAAGATGAGGGGGCATTGGTGCCCATTGACATCTGGAGTTCAGCCAGTAAAGATGAAAAAGAACCAAAGAAGAAGGGGTGAAAGCAGTCATGAGGAGTGGGAGACTAGCCTGACTGATGTCTAGCAAGTGTACTAGATCAACTAGTAATATAGGAAAATATAGATTAAGACCCTAAATATCATACCCAAAGGAACATGGATTGTTAAGAATAATATCTATGTATGAATTAAATTAATCTAAGATTGATTCCCAAGTTTTTGATTTAAAGGCAAGAACTAAACTAAATAGACAATAAAGTAAAACAAAAACAAAAATTAAATTAACATGAATTAAACACAAAACAATAACTGAAATTCTTTTGCTAAAGTAACTATCCACCTTAATTTTCATTATAATGACTCAAACAAAAGTAACACAAGTGATTATGGAAAAACCAGTAATAAAGCCAGATATTTTATGCAAGAATATCATTTTAAGTATTAAACTCATAGACAAATCTAACACTTAGCATAAAAATCTAGTCTTAAACTCCTAGACATCGATTAAAATCTTTTTCAAGCAAATTAACTTCAACCTATTCTTAGTTCAACTTTTCTTAGTGTTAAGTTATCCTTACTAACACATAATTGTACCTTAACTCAAAATAGAAGCATGCATTAATACTAATGAACTAACCCAAGAGCATGCATTCCAATAGTTATGCATACATCAATCATTAACTATTAATTCAAATAAGTCAACAATCAAATTATAAATAACCAAAGGTAAGAATTTGTCCAAAACTAAAAAATAATCAAACTTGCATTAAATTAAAGCTCATAATAAAGTCATTACATTAAAAGTATGAGGGTTCAAGTTTTCCCTAGAAAAAGAAGAAAAACTACTTACCAAACAAGATGAAAACTAAATAAACAATTAAAGTAAAGAGATACAATGCTCATGAAGCTCCAAACTTTGTTCTTAATGACTTTAATAGAAAGGTTGAGTCTTTTAGAGAATTGTAAACTAAGAAAATAAGAAAACTAAGCCAAAACTAATGTACAATTAATTAAAGAAAACTAAAACTAAACAAATTTTGTAATTCTCCCTCTCTTTCTAAATTCTGGTGCTTTGATGCTTTCATAATTGAATTATCTTGCCAAAAAAAGAAGTTTTGCTTTTGTAAACTTCCTAAACCAAGTTTTGGAAGAATTCATCTTAAATAGGAAATCTTTTATCGTGTTTCCTTATTAATCACTCAGAAGAGTGATCTTGATGCTCGGAAGAGTGAGCCTTGCACTCGAGAGAGTGAAATTCATACTCGGGAGAGTGAAATTCTATTGCCTTTTATGTAATCCTTGCTTGGGTGAGTGAAAATCTCACTCTGGAGAGTGCCAAATCACTCAACCGACTGAAGTAATCACTCAGCTGAGTGATTCATGGATGCTCCTCTTGAGTGAAAGCCATATTTCCCTTTAATTTCACTTTTACCCCTAACTTTCTTATTTTTGCACTTTAGGCCTTTTTTCCTTCAATTTGGCCGTAAAAAACACAAAAATTAATAATTAGTCCTAAAAACACATAAACTAAATAATTAAACTAAAAACCAACTAATTAAGACTAAATTGACTCAAATAAATACCTAAAAATATACTAAAAATATAGTATAATTCACACTTATCATAGCCCTAGAAATCAAGAGGCAGATGGCTTCGGCCGTAATGCCAACAAAGAAAGAAGTTGAGGATGATCAAATAATTAAGTAGTTGAAGAAGACACATGCCTAGATATTCATTTGGAATTTATTGAGGCAATCTCCTTTGCATAGATAGAAATTAGTAGGCGCCTCGAATGAGACTACTATTACTACTACCTTATTACCCTTCGAGTTATTGGATCTATTTTGGGGAGGAATTGGGAAAAATGTAGTGTACTCTGATGTTGATTTGCCCGTGAAATGAAGAAATCATAATCATTCCTTGTACATTAAAGCTCAGATTAATAGGAAGCACACGGCTTATGTAATGATAGATGACAGATCCTCTATTAATATTTGTCTACTGGTGGCAATCTCAGCTTTCAGATTGAATAAGCACATGCTTAGCAAGTCTGATATGACCATTTCTACATATGACAACTCTAAAAGGCAAGTTGTTGAGAGCTTCAAGGCTATGGTGAAGATAGGACCCATTGAGGCTAAATTTGAATTTGTGGTTTTGCTTATCCTAATGAATTTCTCTGTATTCCTTGAAAGACTGTGGTTTCATAAATTGGGAGGAGTGCCCTACACGTTGCACCAAATGATCAAGTAGCCACTATCAAAGTAGTAAAGGAGAATCAGATGTCTATACTACAATAGTACCAAAAATGTCTTACTACACCCTTCAAAATACCCAACAAAATTAATCCATCTAATCCTAGAGTGGCCAATTCTAGATGGGAAAGATAAAGGCTCTTTAGGTTATATGGTTAATAATTGAGTGTAACAAGAAAAACTAAAGTAGCACGCATTAAGCATGCGTCATTAGGCTCAAAGCGGCTAACAAGGGTCAATTATATCAAAAAGGTGGGTAAATAGTATTTTTATGGCACAACAAGAACAATAGTGCCTAGATCACTTTCTAAGTTGCTTTGAGTTGCTTTTATGCTTCGAAGGGTGATGAGAAAGGTTCTAGTATTTTAAAATTCCTAACTAAACTATTTCAATGCATTGTTATTCTTTAGGTTCAAAAACCAACTATTTTAAAAACTTGATCGGTGTCTAGCAAGTGTACTAAATTGGCTAGTAATATCGGAAAATATAGATTAAGACCCCAAATATCATGCCCAAGGAAACAAGGATTGCGAACAATAATATCTATGCTTGAATTAAATTAATTTGAGATTATTCCCCAAGTTTTTGATTTAAAGATAAGAACTAAAATAAATAGACAATAAAGCAAAACAAAAACTAAAATTAAACTAACATGAATTAAACACAAAATAATAACTGAAATTCTCTTGCTAAAGGAACTATCCACCTCAACTTTTATTACAATGACTCAAACAAAATTAACACAAGTTATTATAGAAAAACTAGTAATAAAGTCAGATATCTTATGCAAGAATATCATTCTAAGTATTAAACTCATAGACAAATCTAACACTTAGCATAAAAATCCAGTCTTAAACTCTTAGACATCCATTAAAATCTTTTTCAAGCAAATTAACTTCAACCTATTCTTAGTTCAACTTTTCTTAGTGTTAATCTATCCTTACTAACATATAATTACACCTTAACTCAAAATAGAATCATGCATTAATACTAATAAACTAACCCAAGAGCATGCATACCAATAGTTATGCATAAATTAATCATCAACTATTAATTCAAATAAGTCAACAATCAAATTATAAATAACCAAAGGTAAGAATTTGTCCAAAACTAAGAAATAATCAAACTTGCATTAAATTAAAGCTCATAATAAAGTCATTACAATAAAAGTATGAGGGTTCAAGTTTCCCCTAGCAAAAGAAGAAAAACTACTTACCAAACATGATGAAAACTAAATGAACAACTAAAGTAAAGAGATAAAATACTCATGAAGCTCCAAACTTTTTTCTTGATGACTTCAATAGAAAGCTTGAGTCTTTTAGAGAATTGTAAACTAAGAAAATAAGAAAACTAAACTAAAACTAAGCTAAAACTAATGTACAATTAATTAAAGAAAACTAAAACTAAACAAAATTCGTAATTCTCCCTCTCCTTCTAAATTCTGGTGCTTTGGTGCTTTTATAGTTGAATTATCTTACGAAAAGAAGAAGTTTTGCCTTTGTAAGCTTCCTAAACCAATTTGTAGAAGAATTCATCTTAAACAGGAAGTCTTTTATCGTGTTTCCTTATTAATCACTCAGGAGAGTGGCCTTGATGCTCGGGAGAGTGAAATTCTACTGCCTTTTATGTGGACCTTGCTTGGGTGAGTAAAAATCTCACTCTGGAGAGTGCCAAATTACTCAACTGAGTGAGGGAATCACTCAACCGAGTGATTCATGGCTGCTTTTCTTGAGTGAAAGCCATATTTCCCTTTAATTCCACTTTTGCCCCTAACTTTCTCCTTTTTGCACTTTATGCCCTTTTCTCTTCAATTTGGCCCTGAAAAACACCAAAATTAATAATTAGTCCTAAAAACACATAAACTAAATAATTAAGACTAACTTGACTCAATTAACCACATAAAAATACACTAAAAATATAGTATAATTGACATTTATCAAATACCCCACACTTAGCCTTTGCTCGCTCCCAAGCAAATTTGAACAAACCAACTCCTTAAAATTATCAAACTTAAACAAAAAATTATGCAGTTCAAAAATAAGCTTAACAATTAGCAAGAGCACTCAACCAAATTTCAACTAGTAATAAATTCAAACAAGACAATATGAGCTAGTTTTTTTTGTGTGTGCAAGACCAAAACGTTTTAAGCATCATTAAAACAAAACACCAATATAACTTTATAGGTAAGCTTAGAATGAATGTATAACTAAGTGTACAAATGGTTTTGCACTTGAAACTCTAGAAACACCATAAGCCTCTCCTTTAGCATTGGAACCCGAAGGTCATCTCCGCTAAACAATTCAAAAGTAGACTTGAAATCACTTAGGTCTTAATTCAGTTGTAATAGGGCTAAGGTGATTGGTTATCAAAGATGGATTAAAGATGATAAAAAAGAATAGCCATTCTAAGATAAATAGATTCAAAATTTTAAATTTCTAAGCACAACCCCTTTTTCCATACTTGTTTATTCAAACCCATACACATCTTAACTACTTTTGAAAGAAAATATCAATAAAAACTCTTTTCACAATTCATCCCTTTTCTGAAGTCACACATGTTTTTCCCTTGTAAATACCCCACACTTTAGATTTTTTCCATATATGCTAGCTTTATTGCTTTTTCTTTCTTTTCTTTTCTTTTCTTTTTTTTTCATACTAGCTTTGGTGCTGACAATTCAACAAAAATGGGTAATTACAAGGTAAATTGTTACTATTTCCTTTATTCAATTAATAACTCTTGACAATAGTACCAAAAATGTCTTACTACACCCTTCAACATACCCAAGAAAATTAATCCATCCAATCCTAAAGTGGCCAATTATAGAAGGAAAAGATAAAAGCTCTTTAGGCTATATGGTTAATAATTGAGTGTAACAAGAAAAATAAGATGGCACACATTAAGCATGCCTCATTAGGCTCAGAGTGGCTAACAAGGGTTAATTATATCAAAAAGGTGGGTAAACAGTCTTTTTATGGCTCAACAAGAACAATTGTGCCTAGATCACTTTCTAAGTTGCTTTGAATTGCTTTTATGCTTCGAAGGGTGATGAGGAAGTTTCTAGTGTTCTAAAATTCCTAACTCAACTATTTCAATGCATTGTTTTTCTTTAGGTTCAAAGACTGGTCTTATGTGCTCAAAAAGTCGAAACTAACAAATATAAGTCAAGTTGAATGTTAAACTTGCTAAAATTCCATTAAACAACATGCTTGCCTTAGTACTAAACAAAAATTTTGAACAATGCATATTCTAAGTTTAAGTTCAATAAGTTCAAATTTTGAGGGTAAACTGGGGCAAACTAAGTTTAGTGCAAGATAAATGACAAACTTGAACTAACTATTTAATTAGAATGCAAACTACAAACTAAACATGAAAACTTCAAACCAAACTAAACAATCTAAAACAAAAACAAAATAACTGAAACAAAATAATTAAAATAATTCATGAGTAAGATAAGAGAACTCCCTTGAATTGATCTTTAAAATTTATCCTAGTTGAGCTCTATCCCCCTCTTTAAAATCTTGCTATCCTCAGTAAAGTAGCAAAAGTATCAGCTCACTACACAAATTTTAACGAACAAGTAAGTGTCTAAGAGAAATTGAGACTATAACAATACTACACTTGACTCAAAGCAATATTAGCACAAGCAAAGAACCACAATCAAGCCAAAAGGAGACATGAGATCAATGAAATTAAGTGAACAGTTCCAACATGCCTCTAGAACCAAGATAGTGTAGAAAACAAAGCTTAAAAAGCATGGTATGCAAAAAATCAACACTTCATCAAGTTTATATGAAGTGAGTGAAAGCATTAATAATCATGGTGGTCAAGCGAAGAAATGCACCTAGTTCAAAAACAAATGCTTGAATGCTCAAAGCACAATATCAATATATTGCATGATGGATATCAAGTGTGTGATTGTATAATCTCAAGTCTAAGGGTGATTGATGATGGTTTAGCTTGATAAGATAAAGGGAAAGATTTTAAACTTGTCATTGACCAAGAATATATGTAGCGCAAAATAACTAAGCCAATTTAAATGCAATCTCAATCAATTTTAAGCCAATAATTGAAATCTATCAACATTCTCCCACAATAAGTAAACAGAGTGCATTGTGAAAGCGAGTGTAACAAAATCAAACTCAAGGCAGGCTCTAAGCAATCCTATATATAAAAACATCACACTCTTAATCCAATTCAAACCAAGTAATTTAAATATGTCAATTAAAGAATTGAGCCATGCAAAACGTACTTACTTGGAGAGAATAGAGATGGAAATTAAAGAGAAATTATAACTTGATGTGAATGTCTTAGGTGAGAAAGTGTGTGAATTGATTGAGCAATGAAGAACATCATGCTTCCATCATAAGAGTCGTAATTAACCATACCATGCACATTATACAATCATTAATAAAAATCAAGTTATCCCATATCATGCTCAACTAAATGTATAAAAATTGATGTATCAAAATTGTCAAATAATGACTTGAATGAAATATAGGGCGGTAGGATTAGATAACATGGCGGTTCGCTAGCTGGTTAGCAGCAAGTGTTTAATCACATCTCTCCAAACAATAAACACAAGTAAAATGCAAAAAAGAATAAGTGACAGTATACTTACTTGAGCAATGAGCAAGGAAATGATGCAAACTAAATTTAAACTTTAAGTTCCTTAAGTAGAGGTGCATGCTTGGATAAGGGAGATGTATTTTATGGGAGTGAATGCAAGTGAACTTTTTAAAGAGTGTGTGCAAGAGTGAATGGCAAAATAGGAGATTGGGTTTTTAAAAGTGGGCCACTCGGGTGAGTGAATAATCACTCGGCCGCATAAGTGGTCAAGGCACAAAAAGGGAAGAAAGAAGGCAACTAAAAACAATTATGTGAATGGACCAAAATTGAACACTCGGGAGAGTGACCAGGGCACTCGGGAGAGTGACAGGGCACTCAGAAGAGTGGATAAGACCACTCGAAAGAGTGACCAGGGCACTCGAAAGAGTGGAAAAGACCACTTAGGATAGTGATGAGGTGCTGCATTTAAAGGCTAAGAAAAGGCTTAAAACACTCAGGAGAGTGCTTTTTCACTCAGGGGAGTATTTAGGCACTCGGGAGAAAGAGATGGTCACTCGGCCGAGTGACCCAAAGATGTCCTCTCTCAGCAAATTTTTTTTTCTTCTTCGTTTTCAACCTTAAATCCTTCATTAGACATTGTTTACAATATTTGCTCAATTCTTATCTTATTTCAACCCTTTAATCTCTTAAGTAAACCTCCTAAAACATCATCAAGTTATGATTTCCAACTCACTCAAAGTTATTTTAAAATCATGTATAACAGTATGAATCTTATACCAGTTATAGAAAATCTCAACTGTACCATGAATCATAACTCACTTAATCTTCTTTCACTCAAAACCATGCCAAAAGAACATGCAAGCTCAAAATCTAATTCACTCAACTCAGCAAATGAATAATTTTCCCTTTAGTTCATAAAACCTCAAATAAATAAAATCAGACTCACATTTAAACAATGAAAACAAACTTAAAGGAGCACTCAAATAAATCAAAGTAAATTCAAAAGTTTGGTATACTTTGCCTAAGTTTATGAAGCACATAAAAATAATGAAATATTATACCTCACCAATGAAAAACACTCAAAAAGCATAAATCCTCCTTAAGTTCAACTAAATTCCAATTCCCCCTTTATTGGCACCTAAAAATTGTATTAACTCTTTAATGACCCTAGAAGCACATTTCAGAATGTAATAATTAAGTACAAATATCCTTAGAAGAAGCCTCTTTAATTCTTAAACTCATGAGTGACACATATAAAAGACTTGAGAAAACAAAATAAACTAAAAATAAGAAAGAAACTTATCAAAAATAACACATTAACTCATAAAAAAATAACGAAAATTTAAAGAGAATGGTTAAAGGAGTTCTGGTTTATTGAGTCCCAGCTCAATACATGTTACTCTCTGGAGGCCGAGCTTGTGATCTAAATACTGGTCTCTCTGGACTTTGCTCCTCATTTTCTCCCATCAATAGAAGAAACTTGTCATAGTTCACCAAAGCTGGAAATTTCATATCCTCAATAAAATATGACTCCTCCTTTGGCTCTTCAAAAACGAACTCTACTAGCTTTTCTAGCCTAAACAAATTCTTTAAATGGACTGAATTCAATGCTTCCACTTGAGAATTGAACACTTCCTGCTCCTTTGGTGAGAAATTCTTCACAAGAGGTTCCAATACACCTTCGAAATGAATACAAGACTTGTCTTCATATATGAATTGTTCCTTTTCCTCTTTATGCTCCTCAAAACCAATTACTTCTTTATCCACCATTAATGAATGATTTTTTTCCTCCTCTTTACCACCATCACCTTGAAATTTCAATGAAACACTCAAGAGTTCTAGTTTAGATTCCATTCTCTCAATTCCTTCTTTTTTATCCCTCAATAAACTCTTTTGATTCTTGATTTTTTCCTCTTAAGTCCTTAACTTCTCTTTTGAATTCTAAATTTTTCCTATTGAATCCTTAATTTCTCCTCTTGGATTCTTAACTTCTCCTCTTAAAGTCTAAAGTTCTCCTCTTGACTTCTTAATTTTTCCTCTTGTCTTCTAAATATCACCTCTCACTCATCTCTTTGAGCTAAAAATTTCTTATCATTACGCAAAAGCAAGTCAAGAAGAAATTGATTTTTTAAGTTACAATCCTCTTTTGAATATTGCAATTCTTGAATCTCTCTCTTCAAGTTTTCCATTTGTGCTCCCAAAACCCATGGAGAACAAGACTCTTCAACAAAGGATGGTGGTGAATAAGGACTTGGTGCATGTGTACTTATAAACTCCTCCGTTTTTCTCTTTAAATCATTCAATTGTTGTTGTGAAAGGAACAATGTATGATCTTGGACATCATCTTGCATCATCTTGAAAAATGGATCAAATTTTTCCTACAAAAAAAATCACCAAATCAAAAACAAAATAAAAAAATCTCAAACTAATTCAACCAAAGATATTAAACAAAAACAAAACCATTGTTCCCCAGTAACGGCACCAAAAACTTTACCGGTATCTAGCAAGTGTACTAGATCAGCTAGTAATATAAGGAAATATAGATTAAGACCCCAAATATCGTACCTAAGGGAACAGGGATTGCTAAGAATAATATCTATGCTTGAATTAAATTAATCTGAGATTATTCCCCAAGCTTTTGATTTAAAGATAAGAACTAAACTAAATAGATAATAAAGCAAAACAAAAACTAAAATTAAACTAACATGAATTAAACACAAAACAATAACTGAAATTCTCTTGCTAAAGGAACTATCCACCTCAACTCTTATTACAATGACTCAAACAAAATTAACACAAGTGATTATGAAAAAACCAGTAATAAAGCTAGATATCTTATGCAAGAATATCATTCTAAGTATTAAACTCATAGACAAATCTAACACTTAGCATAAAAGTCCAGTCTCAAACTCCTAAACATCCATTAAAATCTTTTTCAAGCAAATTAACTTCAACCTATTCTTAGTTCAACTTTTCTTAGTGTTAAGTTATCCTTACTAATTAACATATAATTACACCTTAACTCAGAATAGAATCATGCATTAATACTAATGAACTAATCCAAGAGCATGCATACCATAAATCAATCATCAACTATTAATTCAAATAAGTCAACAATCAAATTATAAATAACCAAAGGTAAGAATTTGTCCAAAACTAAGAAATAATCAAACTTGCATTGAATTAAAGCTCATAATAAAGTCATTACAATAAAAGTATGAGGGTTCAAGTTTTCCCTAGCAAAAAAAGAAAAACTACTTACCAAACATGATGAAAACTAAATGAACAATTAAAGTAAAAAGATACAATACTCATGAAGCTTCAAACTTTGTTCTTGATGACTTCAATAGAAAGCTTGAGTCTTTTAGAGAATTATAAACTAAGAAAATAAGAAAACTAAACTAAAACTAAGCTAAAACTAATGTACAATTAATTAAAGAAAACTAAAACTAAACAAAATTCGTAATTCTCCCTCTCCTTCTAAATTCTGGTGCTTTGGTGCTTTTATAGTTGAATTATCTTGCCAAAAGAAGAAGTTTTGCCTTTGTAAACTTCCTAAACCAAGTTGTATAAGAATTCATCTTAAATAGGAAGTCTTTTATCATGTTTCCTTATTAATCACTCGGCAAAGTGATCTTGATGCTCGGGAGAGTGAGCCTTGCACTCAGGAGAGTGAAATTCATACTCGGGAGAGTGAAATTCTACTACCTTTTACATAATTCTTGCTTCGGTGAGTAAAAATCTCACTTTAGAGAGTTCCAAATCACTCAACCGAGTGACTCATGGCTGCTCCCCTTGAGTGAAAGCCATATTTCCCTTTAATTTCACTTTTTCCCCTAACTTTCTCCTTTTTGCACTTTAGGCCCCTTTTCCTTCAATTTGGCCCTGAAAAACACCAAAATTAATAATTAGTCCTAAAAACATATAAACTAAATAATTAAACTAAAAACCAACTTATTAAGACTAAATTGACTCAAATAAACACCTAACAATATACTAAAAACATAGTATAATTCACACTTATCATAGCCCTAGAAATCAAGAGGTAGTCGGCTCTGGCCGTAATGCCAACAAAGAAAGAAGTTAAGGATGATCAGAGAATTAAGTAGTTGAAGAAGACACAGGGTCGGATATGTATTTGAAATCTATTAAGGCAATCTGGTTTGCATAGATAAAAATTAGTAGACGCCTCGAGTGAGGCTATTATTACTACTACCATATTGCCCTTCGAGTTACTAGATCTATTTAGGGGAGGAATCGGCAAAAATTTAGTGTACTCTGATGTTGATTTGCCCGCGAAAGGAAAAAATCATAATCATTCCCTGTATATTAAAGCTCAGGTTAATGGGAAGCACACGACTTATGTAATGATAGATGACGGATCCTCTATTAATGTTTGTTTACCGGTGGCAATCTCAGCTTTTACACTAAATGAGCACATGCTTAGCAAGTCAGATATGACCATTTCTACATATGACAACTCTAAAAGGCAAGTTGTTGGGACTTTCAAAGCTATAGTGAAGATATGACCCATTGAGGCTAAATTTGAATTTGTGGTTTCTCTGTACTCCTTGAAATACCGTGGTTTCATAAATTGGGAGGAGTGCCCTCTACGTTGCACCAAATGATCAAGTAGTCACTATCAAAGTAGTAAAGGAGAATTAGGTGTCTATATTAGAAATAGCCAAGCAACCATTTAATGGGTTTCATGTGACGGTTATTGAAGGTGAAGAAGATAGGGATGACTTTCCTAACAGTCCTTAAGTAATTAATATGCTCAGGAAGATGAATTTCCTGCCTGGAGCTGGTTTAGGCAAAAATTCTCAAGGACCTTAGACTGTTGTCATTACTAAGGGTTAGAAGGATAAGAAAGAGTTAGGCTTCATAGGTACCAATAAAAAAGGGAAGGAGAAGAAGGCAGAATGAATCCTTCATATTTCTCAGAGTTTTATACCAGCTTCAGGTCTGTGCCTTTATTATGGGGAAAATAAACCTCAGATGATAGATGATGAGTTAGTACCCGAATTTGAGCTATTTAATGATGTATTCAACTAGGAATAAGGGATCATTAAGCTTGTTGAAGGTTTCTAGGATGAGGAAATTCTATTGTACCATTCAACCTGGGATAATAAAGCACCTGAGGAAGTTATGACAGGAAAGCTGCTTGCTACTAAGCTGAAAGGCAAGGAGAAGATGCAAGCCGAAGAGCCACCCGTCGAACCTAAGATAGGAGAGGTGCCTAATGCTAACAAGATTAAAGAAGACACTTTTATTAATGTTGTTTATATTCCTAAATTATTTAATGAGAATAATATCTACTTTTTTTATTACATGAACAATTTTGCTTACTTGTGTGATGTTTCTTCTGCTTTTAATATGCATGATCATGATCATAACGTATTTATAGTTGACATGAACTCAATGAATACATGTTTATTCAATATTGAAACTAAACACCAAAAGAAATTTTACTAGCATCAGATATAACTCCTAAGGAGAGAGAAAATTTTGAGAGAATATTAAGAAAATATGAAAAGGTCTTTACCTGGACCTATGAACACTATAAGAAAAATCCAGTTTTTTGACGAAAATTTTCGACCAAAATGAGTGAATATTTGTAGGAAAATCAAAATACCGACGGAATTTAGTGACAAAAAATGGCGAAGCAGTATAGTTGGTTGGTACATTTGCCGATGAAAATATTTTTGTCAGTAAATTTACCTACAAAAAACACCTTCTATAGGAAAGTGCAGACTGAGAAATTGTCGTAATTTGAAAAAATTACCGACGAAATTAAAATTTCTTAGATAAATTGTCCGACAAAAATAAGTACTCAGTAGGCAATTTTGCCGATGGAATTGAAAATCCGTAGGTAAATTTATCGACAAAAATAACCACACCATAGTCAATTTTGCCTACAGTATATTGTATTTCGTAGGAAAAATTAGCGAAAAAATTATTTACATTGTTAAATATCATCTATATTTTTAGGGACAGTTTGCTAAATTTTCGTCGGGAAATATTAAATATCAATTTTTTTCTTTTTTTTCTATATAGTGTAATCGTCATCAATAATATGATATAAAATATATAATTTACAGTAATAAATTAATAAATGCCTAATTCATATTATAATATAAAATTTATAATATTCAATAACACATCAAATCATTTTCTTAATTTCTTAAATCATAAATATTATCCCAAAAAATATCAACAAATCCACCAAGTTCACAAGTCCTAAAAAACATCAAGTCCCACAAAGTTTCAAATTGCAATCACTGTTACAAGTCCCAAAAAACATCAATAAATTCACCAAGTTCCAAATTGCAGTCACTGTTAACATAAAATTTAAAGTCCTATGTTATTAGCACGGGTGGATCATCTAGATGCTGCGATGTGTCGCCTCCCCCTTATTTCTTTCATCTGAGTACGGAGCTCAGCTATATATTCCATAGTCTTGCGCAATTAACGTAGCTATTATGTAGCAAAGATAAAAACATAATTAGATTTATGATTTAATATTTTATGCATATTTAGACATTTAAAAAATGAAGTCCATGTCTATATATATGAGAGTCTAATTCTTGTATAGGAAAAAAGCCAACAAACTTAGTATATAGATTAAAAAAGGCTTCAAACTTAGTATATAGATTAAAAAAGGCATCAATCTTAGTAAATAAATTAAAAAAGGCAGCAAACTTAGTAAATATATTAAAAACATGCAACAATCTTAGTAAGTAAATTAAAATAAGGCTGGAAACTTAGAAAATAGTTCAAAAAAGGCAGTAAACTTACTTAATAGTTCAAAAAACTTAGTAAATAAATTAAAAAAAAGGCCAGCAAACTTGGTAAATAAATAAAAAAAGGTAGTAATCTTAGTACCTTTATACTCCAGAAGTTAAGACCAACAAGAGAGAGAGCCCTAGAATAGAACATAGAAATGCCTTCAAAATTTAAGCTCATGTGGTCATACAAGAAAGTTTAAATTCATCCAATAGCAAATTAATTCATACCATATCATTTAAGTTGATAATAGCAAATTCACAATAATGAATTCACTCTGCCAAAGATGAAGAAGCAACACCAGTTCATAATAGAAATTTCTGAAATTAGTGGGGATATGATTTATGGTATTATAATAGCAACTTTAACATTTTCTTTTGGTTTTACACCACCCTAGTGATATCTCACAAAAATATCCCCGATGGGTTTAACTCCAAACATTCTAGATCATTTCCTAGTGAACAGATACACATCTACCAAGAATATCCCCAGTAGGGGCATTAACTCAGATAGAACAACCAAATCTCTCAAATTAAGCAATCAACAGGATAGCTCTAGCATTCAAGTACGATGAATTGTCTTGGCTATATATGCCTCAGGCACTAGTCATGACATGTTTTTAGCAATTTGATTCTGCATGCCCTAGGCGCTAATCAAATGTAAGTAATTCAATCTGATTCTGCATGCCCTAGGCGTTAATCAAGGAAGACCTTTATTCTTGTTCCAATTCTACATGCTTCAGGCACTAATTGGACAAGTGGAGACTTGCCGCCTTCAATAGAGTGAGTCTAAAGTTTTCTCAATTCTGCACACCCCAAGCGCTAATCAGACATATTCAAAATAACCTGATTCTGTATGCCCCAGGCATTAATAAGAGTTAATTAACTTGTCTCGATTTTACATGCCTAAGTGCTAGTCGGATAACCAACATAGGGTTAACACATCGACAAGCTGATGTTAAATATCTGAATTCAGGGTTAACACATCGACAAAAGGACAATGACTACCTGATCAAGAGACTCACTGCCTCCCAAGGTACGTGTTGTAATCAAAGATTATTTGCCTCAGGTACGTGTCTCTTTTCTTTTTACTCTGAATTTTGGCTCACTTTGGCACAGTGCACCAGTTTCCCAAAATTAAGGGCATCTATAGACATCGCGACCCGAGGTAGCCTAGATCAGGGTTACCCGATGATGAGGAGACAGTGTATTACTGACAATAGGTTTGGGTTTCAAAGCTCCGATTGTGGATTTGTCACTTTCTCTTAAAGATTTTCATGGTTCTCTAAAAAAACTTTTGAATATTTTCAGGTGTTTTAGCAAAACGGGCGAAAAGCCCTATTTCTAGACAAATAGTGGTGACAGACTGCCATCTGTCACCTGAGGGGCAGCCGTCTATGGGTTATAACCTCCAAGATAGTATAAAATAGGGGCATTTTAGGAAAACTGGGGTCTAGTGATAAGGGACGGCCATCCCTCACTCACAAACACCCATCCCTAGGTCGAAACCCAGTTTTACCCATATTTTCTAAACTTTCAAAAGGGAAAGTTTTTTAGATATATGTCATGTCCGAATTTTGGGGATTTGATCTCCTAATCTGGCAAATTTTAAGTTGTGATTAGGTTAAAACTCTATCTTAGGTATAAAAACAAAAAGATTAAGGTTTTTGAAAGGGGAGCAATCATTATTCTTTGAAAAAAAAAGCCATTAAAAAAGAAATAAAATCAATTTATTTTCTCTCTCTAAAAAGGTTATGCTTTTTTACAATTTTTAATTCAAAAAATAAAAACGAATTTCATACTTCTTTTAAGAATCAAGGAACATGATTTGGAGCAGAGATCTGGATTTCAAAAATCACAGAGTCAGAATATCTCCTGAGGGTAATATTCTAGGCTCATTTATAGTTTTCTATCTCTACCATCCATTCACTAAATTGTATGATATTTAAATGTTAAGTTGATCTATTTTGATTGCAGACACTGAATAACATGCTTACCTTGTTAAAATACGATTCGTGTCTGGTTTGTATGACATATTAGAGTCATAATGATCAATAAAGAAGTTCCTCCATTGTTATTTTGTATTTCTTTATTTTTAACATGTAATATGATGTATTTCCTCAATTTTAATTCAATTTGATATAATTTTTAGTGTTTTGACATGTTTTAGCATGATTTGGTGATTAATTATTGTATATCTAGGGCTAAAATATCTACTTGTATAATTTCTTTTTTTTCCCTTCTGCTCTACTATTTCTTCCCTGTTCTGTAAGTGAGGGACTGAAAAAAGGTGCGAGGGATGGCAGTCCCTCATCCGAAGGACGGGATGTCTTTCTACCTTCTTCCTGGTCGTCCCTCACTTCCTTTTGGCCATCCCTAGGCCTTTTTTTAGGACCTTTTTTTATGTATGTTAGGTTTTTTATGCCTTTCTTTTAGTATTTGTTTTATGCATTATTTATGTAACGTCTTATGTGTTTTTTTTTGCTACTGTACACATGTTGTTATACCTATGATCAATTTATTTGTAGGTGTAAATTATATAAATATTTTATCATCGATGCTAATTATTTTGTTTTTTTTTGTTCTTTTGAGCAATTTGTTTATTCATGGCCATGGAATATGTATGGAATTTGCATGGGAAGTCATGCTCCTATTTTGGTTAGCCTCCTTATTCGGCTTACTTCATTTTCCTTTAGTAAATTATGTTTTTTTATTTGTTTATTTTCTTCGTTGATTTTTTTATTTTATTTTGGATGTATTACTTTTTGGGATGTAATAGGTAGTAAAAAAATGACTTTTCGCACGATGAATGATAAAATCTCACTTAAATCATTGTTACTAATTAATTGGAATTTCTTTAATAAATATGGACTAATAACAAGTTTTTAGCCCAAACTCATACAATATAATAAAAGCCTTTTTGTACATATGCATGAGGGAACCAACGTTCCCAAACCAATTAACAACCCGTTTTATGTATGATATTTATCTGTCTTTCCTTTGTATATTATTTGGGATGATTTGTAATAACTTAAGTAGGACTTTATTTATTGCTTTTTATTTGATTAGGATGTTTACTTATATTTTATCGCAAATGTATCATGTGAGATAGGAGAGTGGATTGATATTTAAAACTCAATTATAAAACAATACATAACCAAGGTGCCCAATAAGAGTGATATCCCAAACACAAATCTATATTTGGGCATCAAAAGATCGAGAATCATTTTCCAACGTTCTGTTGGGTGGTGACTCTATGACACCTACCTTTTTGGGCCCATTTGTATACGCCTTCATAAATTGACTACCAACAATAATTTGGGCTTGGTCCTTTTTCATTGAGAAGTAGCCAATTTATGATTAATAGTGAGCCTCTTTCGGTCTTGAACCCTAAAAGCAGGTCTTCAAAAGTAAACTCGGAAGCAAAGGGTAGGCTTCAGCGCGCATCACAACTATTAAAAAAACTCCCATCATGTAAAAAATGGTAAATAAACAAAAGGTCCTACTTAAAATATTACATGAGCAAATCATCCCAAAGAGAAAAATAACATACAAAATGAAATAGCATACATAAAATGGGGAGTTAATAGAATTTCGGGAACATTGGTTCCCTCATACATAGTTTTTACAAAAAAGGATAAAGAGCATTTGTTCGATTTTATATGAAAACATGGGATAAACGATCCCATTTTGAAAAAAAGTGAGGCTCCCTTTTTATGGTGAAATTTTGGGTCAAATTGGACATTGGTCCATTTTATTAAAGAAAACCCAATTAATTAATAAAAATAATTTTTAAATGAATTTTTCATTTAACGTGCAAAAATTATTTTTTATTACTACCTATTACATCCCCGAAAATAAATACAACCAAAATAAACAAAATACCAAAAATTAAATAGAAATAATCATAAATGTAAAATAATAAAAAAGAGAGAGAGGGTGACGGAATCAATTGGGGCACGACTCCCAAAGCATGGTTACCCTTAAGGACTCCAAAAGCTCATAAAATAAATTGTTCACACAAAACACAAGAAGCCAATTAGTTAGAATTTTTAATCAAAAAATGAGTACTAAAACAAATCAAAATAACAAATAGAACGACCATAATATAGAAAAATAAAGATACAAAGCAGAATAAACGCAAACAAAAATACATAAGATAAACTAACATGAAAAATACTAAAAAAGTGATTTAAAATGCAAAATAAACCCTAGAATACATTAAAAAGTCAAAGCATTCAAGCCATGGATGCCCTTGGGAGTTGAAGGATGCCCACAGCAAGAGAAGGGATGCGATGAGGAGAGAGTAGTACAACATCCTGCCTATCGCGTTGACAAACGAGCATTTGTGGTACTTTCTTATCATCTATCACTCAAAAACAGACATGCAAAGTAGGTTTTTCAAATAACAATCATAAAAAGAAACCAAAAAACCTTAGACATACAACTTTTTAGTCTCAAGACATGCCTGATCTACCTACGATCCCTAAAATATTTTTTTTAATTATGTAATAACATCCAATAACAAATAAAAAATAATTTTATCATGAAAAATAAGCATGCATCCATGGAGGAAAATAAACCCTAATATATTATTCTTACACATTAAGCACCTCAAGATCATTATGGCATAAAGAAATCAAACAAATTGAAATAGAACAACATAAAAAACATGTATTACAATATTATATACATGCTTATTCACATGATTATAAATATGGGCTAGAAATAGAAAGAGAGAAAGACCTAAAATATTATCCTCAGGATATTCTCATTATTTAGGATTACAAATGTCTGTCTTAACTCTGATCCTTGATATTTGGGCTTAAGCAAAATAAAATTTTTTGTGCCTTTTGTAGAATGAAATATGTATTGAACTTTAGTTCTTTGGAGAAGAAA